>JASANE010009505.1:0-28753 GCA_030248225.1 Trileptium ribeirensis | reverse complement strand
TACTGAACGCTGCAGAGTCTTTGCGACTCTGCTTTTATACTAAATTTCAAATTTTTGAAATTTCAAACTTGTTGATCGGTTAAAGTGCTTATTCAGCACTTTTGGCCGATTTTCTGATTTAATATTATTTAATTAAATCAATATTGTTATCGGCCGAATTCCGATCATATTTTCGGAAATTTCGGACCGATTTTCTTATAAAATCTTACTTAATTAATATAATTTATGACCGCAAACTTAATATTAAGCTTATATCAAACTTTCCTAGTTACACTAAAACCACTTATGAACTAACAGAACTTCAGTAGAAGCCACACATTTACACTGAAAACGTAGCAGCAACAACACATGTATGTCCAGTCGGATCCACAACGCATCCAGACAATATTCACAACACTAACCGGCCAGTAACACCAATTTCATATAAACTTCATAACAGCGTTATATTTACTTAGCCGCGTGTGGAACCTTAGTATTGACGACCTTTATATTGTACACCAGTTTTATATGAAACCGATGCCGCATTGATATCAAATTTAGTAAGCTAGATAAAGCCAAGTACAATAAAACTGCAAAATTTTAAATTATAAGTCCACACCTTCCAGAATCTTCTAATAACTACACACTAAATTATCGTTAAACTACCCTTGCACGAAAAGACAAGTTGTCCAAACGATTTTAACAAGCGGCTAACGTTAAAACGACTTTTAGATGTCGCAGGTAGACGGGGTCAACCTTGTTTGCTCAAAACTCACTGTTTGATGGTTCCGACGAGCACTGTACTAGCTTCGACGTCCAATTATATGAAACAGGTATTCACTCACACACATATAGTCTTTAATATTAAATTAATATCAACCCTACGGAAGCAGTATTTACACGAGCAGCAGTAAGCTACAGCTAATGTAAGCGCTGATAAGAAATTTTATATCAAGTAGGTGCAAATTATATATATATACATATATTGTGTTTAGGACCAACTCTCATAAAAGATGCGGCTTAAGTAAACAAAACAAAAGAATCGAGGGCAAAGGGATAAAAAGAGGGTGGGGGTCCTTGGGGAATGGCCGGAATACCACGAAAGTCTCGGACTCAACTAGTCCGTCCGAGTATTTTAATATGTAACAGGACCGTATTCGGTCTACTGGGGGGAACATAGGCTCTTGGGGGAGGGTCCATGTCGAATTTTTCTCCGGGTAGGGTATTTAAACGGTTTGCCTGGGCTCGGGGAGCATATTTCTGGGGTGTTTTATACCTTCTTGAATTCGTCCCGGTACGGGGAATCTAATGAGGGGTGACACGCCGGTCGGGGCGTTATTTTGAGATCTATGTACAGGGTACCCAAAAGTGGGCGCATCTAGACCCGTCCGGGCTCAATTTAAAGCCTCGGGTCTGGGGTTTCTAACGATACTAGGTATATAGTTCTGTGACCAACATTCGTTGAGTTATTGAATTAGATGTGCTTTACCAATTTTCGTACCTACCTATCCGTTCATAAATCCGTGGATCCAGGTCGGATCTTCATGAAACCGGTCTCATTCGAAAGACCGTAAATTTCTCTACAATAAATATTAAGTACAAAATTTTGGAATTCCCAACGGTTCCGGAGATATGGACCGGAGCCGATATCTTTGGTCCCTAAATTTCATAAATCTCCTTCTCGTTTCTTATCTTAACCAGCGAAATTGAACGCTGGTAAATAATATTTCTCAAAGTCGGACGAATTGCCAGTGTGGCGAGCACTGGTAAACTTTATATTTTCGGTTTCCACTTATAATTTTCCAAATAATTTCTCGATTGCTGTTCGCCTTCGAGCGAACAGTCGCACTTTTTTTGTAATCCTCATTCGTGAGGACGGTCGTGACGGGTGTCCGTCGCGGCCACTATTTCCTATGAAAATTTGCAACTCGTTTTGAGATCCTACCGCTCGGGGTAGGGCTATTCCTATATATACTGTTACACTGGGTCCGGCGGGGGAGTCGTACCGTCCTAAAATTCCTACGAAATCGCGTATGGCAAGGGCTCGCCATACGCACTGTCTATACCCATAAAACTCCAATTTAAGTGCGTAAAAATTCCCTATAATTCCTGCTAAAACATGTCAAATACGTTACTCTATACCGATCGTACTTCCAACCTAAAAGGCACAAAATTACAACAAAACATGACAAGCACAATACATAGATTCCTGGCCAAACATAGGCGCTTTTATGGCCTGACCAGCCAAATAACATAGTACAATCATAGTACAAAATAATCATTATACGGTATACAATGACAATATGGCCGCCTACTATACAACGAACGGCATAAATACGGTACAACATTTAGACATATGCATATCCGGTTAACGATTCATCCCAATCAGTCTGATAGCTTATGTACCTGAAAATGCATGTGAGCAATAATAACGGTTTCAATGATACACGGCTATGTAATACGAGCATGGTAACATATCGAAAATGTGCCTTTATGGCCATCAAACGAATAACAATAACGATGATAACGATACGTAATTCAAATATATATATATATATATACGATGATGCCTTTATGGCCAATGATACGACATAAGAATCATGATATTGTCACTAGGTACATATATCGAGGCGTGCCATCGGGGCACTACAACAGATGGATACAAAGATCTGTATATACGGTTATGATTTCTCGACAAATAGCCATCCCTAAAATAACCATAACGATACCCATTGCGATCAAAACATCGTCGGCGGTGCAGGCCGAAATACGGAAAATACGAGTCGGTTACATAGCGGGACTCTTTGGATCTGATTATTCCATTCGCTTATATATATATATAGATGGTATGATAGAATTTGTTCCAATCACATACGTATATACTCTGATTTTGATTCTGTTCCACTTTTCTACGTATATATCCGATGATTTCCGATCGATCGTAATTATGTGCTTACATAACCTTATTGCTCTTGCGAGTTATTTCGATTGCTAATTTACGTATATACTGCGGTTCAGGATTTGTGCCAGTTAGGCGATCTTCTATGAGGTGACAACAGGGTTTTATGGTCGACGGGTATATATGGAGAAGCTCAATTTACATATTTGTTTGCGTTCAGAGGAGGTTAATTGGTTCTGCTGACATAAATGTACGTATTATAGGGCGAAGGTGGGTTCCGTACCTTTTCTGGGTAATTCCCGTCGGGTGTTCAGGTTGGGGAGAAACTGGTGACAGAATTCAGAAATGTTGACCACTGTACACGTGGTCATGATTATTGAGGAACTCAACCAAATGTTGACCATTACCCTGTGGTCGGGATTTTTCGTATTCGGAAAAAATGTTGTCCATTATACTGTGGACGGGATTTTTGTATTCGGAAAAAAATGTTGTCCATTATACTGTGGACGGGATTTTTTGTATTCGGAAAAATGTTGTCCATTATAATGTGGACGGGATTTTTGTATTCGGAAAAATGTTGTCCATTATACTGTGGACGGGATTTTTTGTATTCGGAAAAATGTTGTCCATTATACTGTGGACATAATTATTGGTGGTCGAAAAATGTTGACCATGGCACTGTGGTCAGATTTATTTTATTCGAAAAAATGTTAACCATTGGGGTGTGGTCAGATTTATTTTAAATGTTGACCATTATCGTGTGGTCAGGATTTTCGTAAATGTTGACCATTGCTATGTGGTCAAGATTATGGGTTTTCGATAAAAGTTGGCCATTAGGCTGTGGTCAGGATTATCCACCTCGTAACGATCCGTAAGGATCTGTTACACAAGTAGCAATTATTCACTTGGTCAAAATTATAATAATTTAACTTTATCGAGACATTCTTATGGTTCTCTTATGGCTCGTAAACAGCTTCTATGACAAAAATTGACTATACAGTATCAACTTTTAACTCTCGTCGTCCGGATTCAGCAAAATGGCGTTTAGTTTCGAGTTAGACTTGAGCTATAACCTAAAACGTTGGCAAACTCCACATCGTAAAAATGACAAAATCACAAATGGGCGTCAGTTTTTTTCAGATATTTGGTTAGAAAAATGGCAATAGAGCTTAACCTTACAAAAAAGAAAATCTTATATCGTTCATGTCTAATAAAACACTTTAAAATCCATTTATCTGTCAAAATTTTTCAAAAATTTACATGGGTTCTTTCCTTGATCCTAAAAAAGTTTGTGATTTTAACATTTTACTGGTCGAGTTGCGCATTAGATATGCAAATATCGTGCGTAATGTAACTTTAAATCCAGATAAGGCCAGCTGTAAGAAAACGTTTCCCTTTGTATTTATAAAAACCGGATGTGCGCTGTTTTTATACACACCAGTACTCACTCGTACAAGCTAGTTTACAGTTTAATCATTATACGTCGAAATACAATACACCAGATAGTGAGTCTTCGCTTCTGTAACAACTCTGAGCGCAATTCGTATGAAGGTCTTCACATTTGCCTGAATATAAAGTTTTGGAATAGCGGAGAAAGGGAGTGAGTAAAATTACACGAAGCGCCGAAAATTTTTATTATTATTTATACTTTTAATGTTGCATTTGCAAAATAAGTTTCCGGAAGGGACTTCAGTACTCTGCGGGCATTATTTTATTAAACTATGACCTAATCCAAAAGCTAAATCAATACGAGGACAGTGTTGAGTTTAAAAAGTGTATGGCTAAAGATATTGTGTTCTATGTACAAAGCTTAGTCCCCGTTTTTACAAAATATTTGAAGAAAATTGATGTTAGGCAACATACCCTTGTCCGCCGACTCAATCTTGGCCTTTTTCATTCGTGTACGAAATGTCGCCAAATTTTTCGTCATTTCCTACATCAAAAGCAGTCATAATTATTATCCTACAAATCTGCGACTTCGTGGAAAAGTATAAATCTACCGGTGTAGCCACTCGAGCATTCCAGGATAACGTAAACAATACAAAATACCGTAGCGAAAGGCGATACGGGCTGCAGTTTAAGCCAACAAGACAATGCGTTACTATTAACCTACTACGATTAGTTTTTTCGCCTATTCATACAAAATCCTGAAATTTCTAACAGTAACGTGAAACGCGGTCAGCACAAAAAAGACAAATTTTAATAAACAAGCAATATAATGATGAGGGTCAAATTGACAATACAGCATTATTACTCATTGCGCCTGTGGCCCTCATTTTAAGGTATATACATTATATTCACTGACCCCGCAACCAAGGTAAAGTTAAAGTGATCGTAACTCCTGGGTGCAAGGTATTTCACTGCCTCCCCCAAACCGCCGACCATGCGAACGTGTTGGCAACTTGTGTATGGTTGGTTATACCAATCTGGTCATTCCCGTCGCCGAAAAAAATGCATGGGACTCCATGGGAGCCCTATGTTCATTCTCGTGTAAAAATCTCGAGGGGTGGGGCGAAATTTCAATTTTTTGCGCATGTTTTTGAGATATATTTCAGCCGTTTTTTGCATGTAAACGTTTCCGACACTGATGGCATTATTATGAGTCGTAACTGCGTTATTGAAACAAGCTAGTAAAAAATTTTGCTCACCACTTATTTTATATTTGCATACTCTAAATCAGTATAAAACATTACACAAATTTTTGGAGAGGGATGTGAGCGAGCAATGGTGGTTTTATCCATGGGAAAATTCCTCGCATGAAGTACGGCCAACCGATTAATCCCTGTAGTGAGTACATTTTTGAGCTTAGACCACATTCTGAGTAATACAAAAGTGCTGATGGGCAACTATTTAAGTATAAACGGTACATAATCCAACCCTTGATCGTATCGCAATTCAAAAGCTACAGTTTTAATCGATTTTGCACAGCAGTAGTTTTAGAAAACACAAAAAACCGGAGGTCTCTGTGACGCATAATTATTCAGCAAAATAAGCCAAAATACTCCTTGTATTTTTCGAGGTTACTTCGTTTATTGGAACGAAGCGAGCGCGGCGGGCGGAGTTTTGAGTGAGGGCGCTAAGGGGAAAATCGTGAAAATTTTTTTGTCTATTTCTGCCATTCAGAAATCATGTTGGGATGAATGGATTTCAGTAAACTTTTTTATTCGATAGCACAAGTGACGATGATATGATCCTTAATTTAACGCGCACACCAACCCCATCTACGGGGTCAAAACGGCAAAAACAGATTTTTAAGGGTTCCTTTCCAAATCTGGCAATATGGGTACCAGTCTTTCGCAGCCCATATCTCGCGACACAGGCTTCGCATCGATAAATGGAGACACTATACAAAAACAGCTCATCGAGATCTACAATTTTTTGCTATTACTTTTTGTCGGACCTTTGCCGCTGAGAGCCAGAATAATGGTTTATCTATAAGGAGATAGCGGCTTTTCAGATTTCGCCTTGTTTTTGCTTGTTTTATCTTACAATAAGTGCATATTAGGTTATCAAGCACGCTGGATATGGTGGCGTTGCTATCTAGAACAGGAAGTGTAGAAAATTTATTGATAGATGCTGATTAACATAGAAATACGATGGATTTGCTATCTAGAGTCCAATTTCACTATATTATGTCATTTCTTAAGGTTTGAAGAGTTTGTTGTTCTACGAACGCGATTTCCAAAATTTAGTGTTTTCACTTATCTGCCTCTGTATTGCGTGCAGGGCATCAATAATGGTCTACATAGATATTTATTAAAGCCGAACACAATGATTTGAATATCTTGACTCCAACGTGATTATTTCAAACCTTTTCTCAGGCTTTCAATGGGTCAGTGAACCCGATTCCCAGAATATAGTCTGTCTTCTGTTATTCGATTAAGTATTGCGTACAGGCCGTCCAGAATGGCATATGGTTTGCCAATACGCTGAATAAGATGAGGTGGTTATCTAAAGACCAGCACAAATATTTGATGCGTTGCCAGTTGTTCTTGATTGGTTTAGGGTCGACGAGGTTTTAACGATTTTCAATGGACTCAGAGTTTAAGAGGTATATACATGAAGCACAGCCTGTTATAGGTCATTAAACAAAACGATAACTTAAAAATGAAACCACGTTTGCTCCGTTTCATCCTCGCTTGCGAGTTACTAGTAATTGAAACACAGGCTTTAGAAACTGTTACTACTCTAGCCTAAATACTAAAGGTTGCAGATAAACATGTTGTAACTTGAAAAATCATTCAAATAATTTACTTGTATCACTATAGGACCGCGTTCCGACAACGGGAAGATGGGGCGGGGGGGCCGACCAGGCTCGCCACGACTCCAACGTGTCAGCTCCCGGCTATGGAAATTTCGACCAACATATTTTTTAATTTTAGCCCCGAGGACCGCAATTTGCTGCCCTTCGACTGCTATGAACCTTAAATTTTCACTTAAAATTTCGTTTCTACCATTAGCACACATTTAGCTCGACTTCGGACCGTATTTATGTCTAAATAACCACAATTTCTTAAAAAACGAGGTTTTAATACCCCCGGAACCGACCTGGGTGCTCCCTGCTTTGGAACCCCGTAGATTGGCTAAGAAATAAGATGTTGCTACTACCACACTAGACGGAATCGAGAACGGTTGTACAATCAACAATCCAAACAAATATAAAAATGCGAGCTTTTAACACGACTGGCCACGACCTGGGTTCTCCCTGTTTTGGAACTCCATGGATTGGCTAAGAAATAAGTTGTTGCTTCTACCACACTAGACGGAATCAAGAACGGTTGTACAATCAACAGTCCAAACAAAAATAAAAAGCGAGCTTTTAACACGACTGACCCAGACCTAGGTGCTGCCTGTTTCGGAACCCCATGGATTGGCTAAGAAATAAGATATTGCTACTATTACACTAGACGGAATCAAGAACGGTGGTACAATCAACATTCCAAACAAACATAATCACGCACGAAGAGGACTTTGAAGACACTGCCTAACAATTATGTACATATTTGCGTGTAGTGTTTTTTGAGAAAGCGGCTGATGGAAACAAACAGCTACTACAAAAATGTAAACTAGCACTAAACCATCCAATCACGCATAACGACCACTACCTACTGTGGCATACCACTAGTATAGTTTCCCATACGATTGTTTCATGAGTGACGGACGAAAACTACTTGAATATTACTATGAACAAATCCATCGAGATATCTAAGGTACCGCAGTTTCTCGTAAAGCAGCCACGCCACAACCCCTAGTTTTTCATATTGTATATAAGTATATCTGCACTTGAGATTGTGGTCTGCACTTGTTTAAATGGACCCAAAATGTATAACGTTGATTATCTTAAAACATGAACGTGATAGTAGTTTGTATTATGGCTTAGCTTCTTTTCATGACAGCCAACTACATGAAATGGCCAGTGATAATCCATATCAATTTCCAAAGTAACAAACTTACGTTTCTATCTTCAAAGCAATAACAACCACCTCCCTCTTGCTAAACTAAAAGTCATAAAACATATAGTTTGCCAATTGAAATTCCTATATTATAGGCAGGGAGTAACCGGAATTCCGGTTCCGGTTCCGGCGAAAATCGTGTTCCGGTTCCGGTTCCGGCAAAGGGCAAAAACCATACCGGAACCGGAATTCCGGTTTAAAAATTTTGTTTGAAATTTTCCACGTTTTTTGCTTTTTCCTGCAATCCAAACATATGTAATATATATTATACAATGATCAAGCTAAAATACAACCAAGCAAAAGAAAAGATTAACTAACCAATTTGCCGTGTAAAACGTAAGTAGGGCACATAATTTGAGCAGGAATTTTTCATAATAACCTGCAGGAGTTTGTTAAATCAAAGCCAAGTCAATGCTTGTAGCAGCTATTTTACACATCCAGAAGTCTGTTGGATACGTTTTAATTAAACCGGTCCAACTCGGTAACAGAGTATGGCTTACGCAGAAGTACTTAGAGTATGCTTGGCTAACATAAATTGCGTCAGGCACCCGCCAGTGCGCTCGTAAACTTGATAAATCAGTACAAATTGAAGTAAACTAACGTTATCTGCAACGCAGCTAGAAACTGCTTTCTTGGCAATCAACTGTATTTATTGAAACTGTGCGAGCAGCATCACAGTGTGTCTCATTTATAGCATTCTGATTAGAAAGTTATCATCATTATGATCTAACTGACGGGCACTGTTTGTTCAACGCTAGCCTAAACAGTGTCTCTGACGACTGATCAGAAAATTACCTTCTATCTATTATTTTCTCTTAGAATCATATAAACCAATAATTTTAAGTTTCCTACAGAAGAACATACAACAAACGTATGTGTAGTAAAGGGAGGCGACTGGAGACAGAGCGAAAGTGTGTATTCTATGCTCCAAGCTTTGTAAGCATATTCGATTTGACGCAGTATATGCAATGGTGTATAGTGGAAGGCATTTTTGCTCTGGGTGTCCAAAAATCGACATATTTGATCAATAAATAAACATTATTAGCTTCATCAGTCTCTTTAAAGTTTCAGAAAGGCAATAATACCATCGCAAAACAATAAGTTTAATGTAAAAGTTATTTTTAATGCATTTTAAATCCACTATACCTTCATTTCTTCCATCATCTGTTTTACTATATATAAATTTCGAAGACCAGGTTCCGGTTCCGGATCCGGTTTAAATGGACGGTTCCGGTTGCTGGTTCCGGTTCCGGTAAATTTTGGTTCCGGTTATTCCCTGATTATAGGTAAAACGATTGAAATCTAACCTGAACATTTGCTAAGACAGCGTGATCCTTTTTCATTAACTCATTTTCTTCCTCAACTAAAAATATAAAAATATTGTAGCGTTATACAATACATCAGTCCATTGTTACTGGCCATACTGTGGCAGCCCAAAACTAGCTTGCTACAAGGAATAATAATTATGATAATTGAAAATATTTCAGAACTGGTTCATGTTTAGCAGAACCAGACATTGATTAGCTAATTTGCATATATCATAATCTTGCCTATAAGCAAAGTTATTTTGCGTATTGAATCTCAGTTGCATTTTTCTGCCTTTACAATCAAATCATGTCTCATAGTTCATTATGTTTTTACTGTTAATAAAAGATTTGTCGATTTCTGTGGTTTGTCCGTCAAACGAAGTAAGACCAATGGGTCTTACATTGGTGAGCCCGGTTGGAGGGTACACTGTTCTCAGCGAACGAAGGAATCCAATCACCGGCGACGACGTATGATGGACAAACAACGTTCAATAACACAACGCGTAAATCCCATTAGTGAACAACGACACCGCTCCAAGTCAAACGATGCCAGTCAATAATGTCCACACGCAAACGAACCATAAAGCAATTATCTGCTTTACTACCGTCATGTTTTATAACAGCAGATTTTGTTATTAATAAACTTTGTTGTTATCTGGTTCGTCTGCCAAACGAAGTAGGCCCAACGGGTCTTACATTGGTGAACCCGAAGTGATACTTCGCTGCTCGATGCGAACAATGCAATCGAAATAACGACGGCGCGCAAAATAAAGCGATGCCATACAACCACACTCAACGCTCAAACGATCCATAAAGCAATCATATGCTTTTCCGTCGGCAAGCAAACGACTAAAAGAACGTCAGTGGTGTGCGCGTTAGCCATGCGCCCAACGAGAACAATCCGATCATTGCAACACTCTGCAACGACAGCAATCGATTCGACACGGCCCAAGGATGGCATATCAGTCTCTGAAATCACGGCATTTACCAATCGCTCCGTCAGCTATAAAAATCCATTCGAAACGATAGAAAGGGGGCCCTTTCGAGAGATCATATTAATAGTGGTCATATATATGTTCTTTCGATCATCAACCAAGAAAAAATTAGTCTCTTTCACTTATAACAATCGGCAAACTGGACGCAAAACCAGCCAGCTACCAAATTCGCAGAATAAGTGGGATATATCAACTATACTTCCGAATGCAGATGCTACTTAGTGTCAAAAATAAACGTCAATTTTTCGCGAATCGTTCCCGATAAAATACGGAAATCATTTGAGCAGCTGTTAATTTTTCGCAAACGGTCCGCCACAAACTTGTAAAATTTGCTTTTATTTCTTACCCTAACTGTATACGCAACACGAACGAGTTTGTTTATATCACTACTGGTTCATTAATATTTGTATGACACTTACATACTTGACAAAACCTGCTGCTCTGCAGTTTCATAACGACTTTTCAGTTCCGAGTATCGATCCTGTACCTTCTGTATCCTAAAAACAATCTGTTTACGCTCAAAAATGAAATACTGATGATGTACATAGGCCTATGATTTGCTATTGTGGTATTGCACAGCGGCCACTGTAACAAGACGAGAAATTATGGCAATAAAATACATGGCGTTATGGAGATTAGTGGACGAATTCTTAACCTATGGCACATGTGGATTTTCTAGCCTAGCTATATGACACGGAGACATAGGTTTTCAAGGTCCGTCGGCTTCAGGGCGAGTGTACATGGTTCCGGCGGAAGGGTTGATAAATTATTGCAAATGCATACATTTAGTATAATTTGCGTATGAGTATTAGCATTTTTAGATTCTCCGTCGGGGGCCTTTATTTTTTCTCAAATGATTCAAAATAGGAAAATTTCCTACCAACCAACCAATCATAAATTTCACATCTTATCAGTTCAAGGTTAATTTCTTATATTGCATGCATCAATATTAAGGTTATGGCGTATTTGGGTAAACAACACAAATACCATTGCTTTCATTGCATTAAGCAACCACGAAAACCTATATCCCAATGCTAGCTACATATAAATTGAATAACATAAACGCTTAAGTATTTCTGGACTTGGAGAAAATGGAACGTTTGGGATCACTTTCTGTGTATCAACCCAATGCAAGCTTAAAACAGTGAAACCAACCAACGCGTTTAACCTAATAAATAATCCTACATTTGAGCCCACCAGACACCTTCAGCCATGAAGAAGCTCGATAAGTCGCAGTTTATGTACACAATTAATTTCACATCCTATTTTTTCGCTTTTGAAGTAGAACAGATAGCTAAGAGATATCTTATGGTTGCATTTATGATAGGCAACTGTAGATACTTGATATTGAGTATTAGACTCTAATTACACTTGACTTAAAAGCATATAAACATGATAAATGCAGGACACATTCTTCAAAAGATCCGGCAAGCAAATACGACTCTAGAACCTAATCTACTCCCTCTAATTATCAAATCCCTGTCATTATTACTAGTATCTGGCATTCGACGATGAAACGGAGCCTTAATGTTTAAGATTTTGAGTAATCACCCGCGACAGGTTGTGTTTGATCTTGAACTCAACCATATTCGGGCCTACAACGGCGCAGGGAGTGTGGTCCCGCAAAAAAATCGTGGTAAACAACTAAGATCTTGATGAGTTGGTTCTGATGGCGGACTAGTTTTCGATTGCGAAGTTATTCGATGTCACGAGATATTGGCTGCAAAATATTGTGTCCGTATGGCCAGATTTGGTAAAGAACCCTTAAAACATGTTTATTTGACATTTTGACCACGAAGATTTAGGGTCAGAACTGTTCGCGTTCAATTAAAGGGCACATGATCATTGCTTTTGCTATCAAACAAAAAAATTTATAGAAATCCATCCAGCCGAATATGAGTTTTAAATAACAGCGACACACAAAAAATAAATTTTTACGATTTTTCTCCAATTTTGGGAAAAGGTCCAAAATCGCGTTAGAAATTGTGTTTTCCTACAACGCTTGTGAATCGGTATTCGGTGAAATTAGGTATTCGATCGTTCCCTACTTGTGATAGAGGGTAAAAGCTATTTTAAGCAAAATTTGACCAAAATTATAAGAATTTTAGCTTCACATTGGAATTTTAGCAAAAATCTTGGTTAATTTTTATGTCAACAGGGCTGTTTTACCAAAAGAAAGGAAAATTGCCAAAACTAAAAATCCTGCCAACAAATCAAATGTTATCGATCTGCAGGGTCTTCACAAATTTTCGAATACATCCCCGTTTTATGATCAAACTATCGGTTTTTGATAAGGTGGGACCCTTACATTAAGATACTGAAAAACATTAATTGCATATTTTTGGTAAGTTAATTCTTACACATACATACTGAAAAATAATTTTACAATTATATGCTCTAAGAACGTTACTCTGGTTGCTATAATTCCTCATGATCACGAAGCACCATTGAACTGATATGGACATGGCCATGCAGGAAAAGCAATCTCTAAAGCAAATATTTCACGTAACGTGCGTTCAGTATCAGCCACCACAAACAACCTGTGATGAAACCTTCCTACTTAATGACATGAAACCTACGTATGTATCATTATGCATGACGAAAAGTCTATTAAATTTGTAAAAAATAAGTTATAGACGAAATTTTTAGCTAAATCGGGTTCGACGACGGTAGGTCTTTTAAACCACTTCATGCCCTGTAAAATGTATGCAACCGTCATGTTCGATACTAGGTGACGATACCAATGCATTCAACGTGCCAAAAATCCTATAAAATCATTCTACATGCCTTAGAACGTAAACAAAACATAAGCCTGAAGACAGACTATTTTATAAATCGGGTTTGTCGACCCTACACCTGCTGCAGCTACTGAAAAAGCAAGAATTATTCGTGTTAGGCTATATATAACAAAACCGTCATATCCAGCGTGCTTGATAACCTAATAGACACTACGTGTAAAGGTAAAACACGTAATAACAAACCGAAATTCGAAAAATGTATATTTGTGCAAAGGGTTTATGAACGCTATTCTAGACCACAAAGACCCACAAAAAACTAGCACCCTCGTTGCCAGATATGGCGAGAAACCCTTAAAACCTGTTTTTGCCATTCTGACCCGGAAGATGGAGTCAAAGCTGTTCCCGCTCAACTAAAGTGAACATCGTAAACACTTTTGCTATCGAACAATAGATTTTATCGAAATAAATTTATATACCCGAAGATGTCTTATGAGCGACAGCAACAGACAAAAACATTTAATGATTTTTCTCCATAGTGCCATTAGTGGAAGCTCCACTTACTCAGCCTCAACAACGGTTTGTATTTGCCTGCAATTACATTACAAATAAAACAAATTCTGCAATACCAAAACCATATACATAAAAATAAACCGTCGCCATGTGCTTTTGAAGTTGAGTTCAGCCATAGATCTTACTACTTAATCTTATTTACAAAATGAAAATGCTACACGGATGTGTTGTTCTGTGCTATGACAGCGTATCACCTGCACATATAAACATAACCACAGGCATTGCTGATGCTTTCCCCAAAAGAACTATGCCGGATTAGCTTTATCAAATCGAACTCGACCTTGGATTGTAATCGGGTGTCGGCCTGAGCGGCCCGGCGGACAGCGGGCCAAAAGTCTTACCAAAGCATAGCATGGATATTTGAACCTTGCAACGACCCCTACACTTCGTTTAATTTCTAATCTTACTCTGCCATGGCATCGCTTTCAGCAGCCGTTGAGCGTTTCAGTTTCTTCATCAGAGCCTCCTCACGCGCCTTTTCTTCAGAGTGCAATTTTAAAAATAGTTCAAGTTCCGCCTTCAATTTTTGTTCTTCCTCATCCTGTACTAAGATAAAGCAATATAATTACAAATACTTTGGGTTAATTTGGATAAATTTAAATGTATTCCTTGAAATAATGAACCAAAATAGACAGCCTAGCTATACATGAACAAGTCATCGTCAAGGTGGTGAATTCAGAGCGATGAATATGTATGCAATTTATGCCAGCCGTCGCCCCAAACCTACAGCGTAATCACAATAGCTGCCCAAAATTTACCAGATTTTGCTGTAGCACTGTCCAGCAGGTTTGTCAACACATACTACATTTTAACGTTTAAACTTTGGCTCATAGTTCGAAAACAGCCACTCTAAAAATGCATAACAATATAATTGTAGCTCTCGATGAGAGGATTCTCGTCAATGAGAAGATTCGCTCTGATGTCTCTGGCAGGAATTGTAACTTAAAACGTTGCCCAAATGATCCCAAATGGTTAAAATCAAAAAAGTCTACAATTCGTGTCAATTTTGTGAAAATTTAGCTAGCAGATTATAGGAGCAGCGCAAATACAAATCCAGGTGCACAACTGGATTTTTACACGTCGAATAAAAAATTGCCAAAATCCTTCAATCTGGTGAAGAGTTTGCAACGAACGGACGGAGAAAAAATAATTTTTCTCAATTAGGCGCTATTTGGGGAAACTACGTGAGCTCCGTTTCAAATACGCGACGAAATAATACACTGTACTAAAAGAAATTAGCGAGTCTTTGCTTCGGTAACGGTTCTTGATGTTCTTTAGCGCAATTCACAAGGAAGTACTATGAATTTGCCTGAATATAGTCTCAGAATATCTAAGAAATTACATGAACAAGACATGCTAAGCGCCTAAAATTTTGCTGCTATTTTATTGCAAGAACTTTAACACTCAAGGGCAATAATTTCGCTATGCTACAACTCGATTCGAAGCAAAAAGCAATTCAAGGATCGTGATAAAGTTGCAATTTTTGAAAATGTATATATTTAGGGATTCGGATAGAAGACAAAATATATTACTTGATCCAGGAATTTACAATCAAAGCCATTGCAGCTCCAATATATAACATATAAATATTTCACTGGCTTCCCCAGTTCGGATTTTGCGTTATCGAATTTTCAGTGTAGTGAGTGAAACGAACGTAGCAGTGAAATTTAACTATGCCCGTTGTTGGGGTTTAGGGTGACACGCTTAAGTCAACTGGGCGGATTAATCCAAGCAATAGCTCATTTGACGACATCAAATATCTATTTGCGCTCATTAGTTAGACGTGAAGCCCAATTCCAACATCCCCCCCCCGAAAAGCGGATCAAAGGAACCCGAATCGGGTCCCGAAGGAGCCCGAAAAATTACGTTATTGTTACTACTCTGTGATCAGTGAATGTAGATATATTTTTGTAACTCGGTGGCCAGTGTAGATATCTGAGTCAAATTAGGCTCATTTTGTTGAGCAAATAAGACTGTGTATAATGTTGCGCTACGAGATTTTCGTATGATGTAGGATTTGAGTCAAGACGGTATCTGGAATGAACCCATAAATCACAAAATACACAAAATTGATAATATCTTCGCAACCGTTTAAGCTATATATGTTTAGAGGTGAGTAACCGGAATTCCGGTTCCGGCGAAAATCGTGTTCCGGCAAAGGGCAAAAACCATACCGGAACCGGAATTCCGGTTTAAAAACTTTGTTTGAAATTTTCAGCATTTTTTGCTTCATCTGTGGTCTAAATATATGTAATATATGTATACTATAATCAAATTCCAATACAACCAAGCAAAAGAAATGATTAACTCAGCAATCTACCGTGTGAAACGTAAGTAGGGCGCATAATTTCAGTAGGAATTTTTCATCTTAACCTGCAGGAGTTTGTTAACAAAACAAAGCCAGGTCGATGCTTGTAGCAGCTATTTTGCACGTTCAGAAGTCTGCTGGTTTATGTTCGAATTAAACCGGTCCAACTCGGTAACATAGTATGTATGGTTTACGTAGATGTACTTAGCGTAAGCTTGGCTAACATAATTTGCGTCATGCAGCAGACATTTCGCTTGTAAACTTTGTGAATCAGTCTACATTGCAGTAAAGTAACATTATGTGCAACGCAGCCAAAAATTGCGTTCTTGGCAATGAACTGTATTTATTGAAACTGTACGAGCAGTATCACAATTTGTCTCATTTACAGCATTCTGATAAGAAAGTTATCATCATTATCATCTAACTGACGGGCACTGGTTATCCAACGCTAGCCAAAATAGTGTCTCTGACTACTGATCAGAAAATTACCTTTTATTATTTTCTCTTAGAACCATATAAACCAAAATTTCAAGTTTCCTACAGAACATGTAACAAAACAATGTGTAGTAAAGGGAGGCGAATGGAGACACAGCGAAAGTGTTTATTCTATGTTCCATGCGTTGTACGACACATTCAGTTTGACGCAGTATACGCAAGGGTGTATAGTGGAAGGCATTTTTTGCTCTCGGTTTCCTAAAACCGACATATTGGTCGATAAATAAACATTATTAGCTTCCTCAGTCTCTTTAAAGTTTCAGAAAGGCAATAATACCATCGCAATACATTAAGTTTAATGTAAAAGTTATTTTTAATGCATTTTAAATCTACTGTACCTTCATTGCTCCCTTCATGTATTTTACAATATATAAGTTTAGAAGACCAGGTTCCGGTTCCGCTTATTCCCTGGTGTTTAGGTGTCATTTTGTAGAGAATTGTCAGTATGAATTCTTCGCTTCGCTCGTTTCACTCACTACAATCAGAATTCATTACTAGGTAAACATTTTTGGTTCTTCGATATATTCCTACATTATTTGGTTCACCGCTCGCTTCGCTTGTTCCGTTTAAATTATATAATATGCTTACCGCTGCGGTCATCTGTTTGTTTTGTGTTGCAATTTTATTGTCTAACTCTTCGTATTCCCGCTTCAGCTGTTTTTGAAATAATTCCATTCGCACTTCGCTATCGTTTACTGAAAAAGATAAAACTCCGATAAGGGATTATATATACGATATACGTATATATACGTGTAAATACATGACTAAAACGGATACCTATACCAACACTTCAGGCCGAGTGGAATCATTCAGAAATTCTTTAAGGAATATCTCTAATTTTTATAGAAACAACTTAAACAATCATACACAACAACATAAAACAAAACCTACCTATCATGACACGTTACAAAATGCAGAAAATTTCAAAAGTAATTGGATTCTAAGTTCCTTCACACTAATGTAGTTATCTGTTACAAGCCAACTCTTACGTAAAAAATCGAGTGTAACCAACTGACTTATCCACTTGCTGAAAATCTACAAAGAGCATGAGCGAAACCCTAACTGGCTCGCAACCAAAAGACGTCAGAGCTTCTCTAGAGATACGAATTCTGTACAAGGCTGGCGCTGTGAAAACGTCTCTCGCATAGAATATC
Source organism: Trileptium ribeirensis (assembly GCA_030248225.1). Classification (NCBI taxonomy): domain Eukaryota; kingdom Metazoa; phylum Nematoda; class Enoplea; order Enoplida; family Thoracostomopsidae; genus Trileptium; species Trileptium ribeirensis. Next base: position 10,855 of record JASANE010009505.1, on the reverse strand, counting down.
AATTATTTTAACCTAATCTTAGCGTACTTTATTAAATTTTTAACTTTAAGACGAAATTAATGACGAAATGAAATATCTATTTTTGTGCCATCTGGAATGTTATACTGCTGGAAACAAAAAGTTAGCCGGGAACATTAAACAAAGGTAGCCTAAATTTTACCAGGGGGCACCGCTCGTTTTACCGCATGAACCTAAAAATGTGGCCTCAGGTTTTGAGAAGTCGCATTAAAGTTTTATAAATTAATAGCTATTATTAAGTATATATATAGTAATATAAACTATTTTCCAGCAGAATTTAATTAGTTTTTCAGCAAAAAATATTTCTAATCATTTGGACTTAAGCTAAAATAATGGAACAAAATATTCTAATATATATATATATATATATATATATATATATATATGTAACTCACTGTCACGTGTGTCGTTAACGTCTTTTTAAATCACTACAAAACTAAATTAACTAAATTAATAAATTCACATGAAATCAACAGAAAGCTAACCTGGTTTGGAATTCATAGCTTCAACTCACAAAAATACTGGGTTAAGAATATATTCTTCTGATTCTGATGGCGAAAACGATCAAATTGAGTACATTAATGCTGCAACACCACAATATAACATTTTAAATAATTAGCTCTAAAGTACCATATACGCAAGCCTGCAGAAACCTTAAGTTAAAACTTTCTTTTTGCAGCTAAAGTATCTGCGCCGTTATACGATGCTGCTCTTTCTTATTTATTAGGTCAGAAATCAAAGTAGGGTATAGAAGCCGGCTCTCGTTCAAGGATCGATAGACCAAATCTCGGACGTAAGAAGGAGTTAACATAAGTGGCAACAAATCTGACCGGAAATTCTGGCCGAAATTTAACCTAAACCATTGGATTCCTTTATTCTTTACAGATAAATTCCATTTCTACATCTTAGGAAGTTATTTCCAGACTTTGTGCTGACTTCAGATTTTGTGAAACTGACGACCAAGAGTAATCTTTTCAGGCATTGCATAAAGTCTCCGTGAACGCGCGTTTAACCCCAGCATTCCCCAGGTATGGACACCCCATGTGGCGAAACGCCAAAACTACCGAAAATTTTGTAGAGTGGGAATCTGATAATTACAACCGTATACATCTGACGCAAGCACACGTTCTAAAGTGTCCCACTATATAGGCATTGGGTACAACGATAACGTTTAAACCTATTTAAAATAATCATTGTTGAAAATTTATAATTTTAAAGGTTTAGAGACCATTTAGAACTAGAATGCATACATTGTTGAGAAGGTTGCCATACTGCTACTAGCTAATCCGTGTACATATTACGTGTGTGATAGTGATATATTATCATGATTAACACATAATTAAATATTGTTAACTCAGTCCGGTACTTAGTATGAGACAGGCATCGGCTGGACTGGTGTAGCTTCGAAGAACAGTTTTCGACCTATTGATCATATGTCGTATTCGACCAAATGTGTAGACAGTCGCCCCTCTTTAACGTACCAGTTGCTGGACTCAATATTACAGCAAATACACAGCTGCACACATGAAAAAAAAATTGCGGTAAGCATAGATGTGTCAAGCCGTGTGATCAACATGAAGGTGCTCCGGAAAGGCAAGGTCAAGTAATCTAATAATAGAGGTGCTGTATTCATAGAACTTATTAATGCTTTTCGTGTTTTAAAAATATTATGCTGTGGCTTGAAACCCCGATTAAAAACAGTATGGCATTGTGTATCAGAGAAACACAAGCCATTTTATCGGCATGTAGACGAGCATTACATCTATATTATAGTGAATGGGCATCCTTATACTAAATTATTTCTTACAGAAGATATAGTATTAATTTTATTTCTTACTTACTATCATGCATTGGCAACCTCAAACTAATTTCAAGCAAAATACCCGTCTTGGGACGCCCCTATTCATAATATTTTACCGATGAATATAGTAGCTTTATCAGCTGCGAAGTCGGGCAGGGATAGCTCAATCGTTACAGCGAAAAACTTGGAGGTAGTAAGCTGGAATCCCAACCCAATCCAACAAAGGCTATTTTTCACATTCTTTCGTTATCAAACTCTGGACTCACACGAAAACCACTGAGCCCAAACGAAAAATATGTAATACACCTAACACATAATCACAAATAAGTCTATTTTTTTACAGATAAATAAGAAATAATTAATCATAAATTAAGAAATATGTTACCTGACATGTATACACAAAGACTTTATACCTTAATAAGAATCAGGAAAATATCTGTTAATTACAACAAAAGAAGCAACGAGCTAATCTGGTAGCTATGAAAAATATTATTCAGTAAACATAATGCATTTTTAAAGTAAAACATTGTATATTTTTATATTCCCTATTTTACGTAATCAATATATGCTGACTGCATTTACTGCCATTTAAATTGCAACATTCACGATCAGTAAATGTGCAAAGCAACGACAAATGTGTTAATACTAACATTTTATATTTGTTTACTTGATTGAACTACGGAAATGCAAAAATTTATAACTCTAATGTAGCATTTCCAAGAATAGAAAATATACCTTTCTCATATTATTAAAAATTTCTCCAGTTATTTATGATCTATAAACGTATATAAACAATAATTTTGTTATTACGACACATGAAGTGCGACACTTAACATTGAAACTAATTTCGTTTTTGGAATGCGTCGGCCGAATTGCGACGTTGTCTGGTGTAGAAAATATGATCAGTTGAAGAATTCCCTCTATCATTAACACTGGTGATGTCTATTTTGCAATACAACCAATCCAACTTTGAGGTCCTGGTGTCATTGTTCAGTGCGATGAAACTCAGTTTGCTAACAAGGTGAAACATCATCGAGGACGAATCTCACAAAACGATGTCTGGGTATTGGGCGCAGTGGATACGTCAGTAACTCTCGCGTTTGGTTATTTGGGAATCGTAGATTGACGTGATGCGGCTACGCTAATACCTATATACGGACGCTTCTTCGATCAGGAAGTATTGTGCACACCGATCAGTGGGCTGCGTAAAATGTCATCGAGCAGCAAACCGGATTGCAGTACGAAACTGTTGGTCCAAGTAACCCTGAGGGGACTACGTTATAAGGTTAGAAAAAAAGAGTAGCTTAGAGCCCCCCGACTTGGTCTTAGGCTAAGTGTATGTCTCATATAAAAAGAGCTTAGCTTAGGCTAAGACTAATGACTCATTTACGTTAACTTGTGTTCAGCATGACTTTGCTTTGTCCGTCAGCTAACAAACACTCATAGGACAAAATAATAGTCTTGGCTGACTATTCGAGTTGTCCATAACGACTTAGCTAGCAATGCATTCGGTCCGAATAGTCAGCCGTGAGTGAGCGTGACACATCTTACGGTCTCGGCTGACGTTTTTTGTCTTGTATTGCAGACGTTTTTTTATATTCTAGAAAATTTTATGGTTTTCAGACGAACAACAGTCTTTTATTATGCTATGTAGTATCACAATGTTGTAATTTCACGTTGCCCAAGAGTGCCAAACGTTAAAGTGCCGCATAAAGAACCGAACGCGTTTGAGCCAAAGTAACCCTGAGGGGTGTAAATAAAGTCCAGGCCATGCCGTTTTCGATATAAGCCTAAGCTTAGCCTAAGCTAAGGTCCTTATACTACACATGACCTAAGTCGGGGAGCTGCCGCTCCTCGAATCCCGGCTCTAAGCTATTCTCTTTTTATTACGCTGCAAACTAACGCCCCTCAGGGTTACTTAGGCCGAGCTGACCCTGGACGAAGCGAGTCGAGCCGAGATAAAGTAAAAACATTAGGTTCTTTTCCGCTTCTATTGCTGTCATTGCATCTATTCAGGGAGAAATTAATCGCACCTTTCTCATGTATTTAGACATCTACGTTATCATACATTATGGTAATGTTTTTAAATGATGGAGAGTCTGAGTCGTGGTCGCAGTGGCATGTATCTTGCAACTTCTAAAATCCGAAAAGAGAACGGGTAAGATCGGAAAACGAATAAATATTGTTTAAAGTTTAAAAATACATTTACGGTTAGCAAGAGTTGATGTAAAGTAAAATCTCGCTAATATATCATAGCCTTCGACTCGAAAATTTACATTTCCGGTTACCATTTTCTATATGGCGCGGTAGGCACTGAAATCTCAGGGACACATGTGCTGGACGTGGTCCACAAATGGAAATACCAATTGATGTGCTCTGATAGATGTGATAATCAAGTTTGTTCGTCCTTTGATGCGATTAAGTTGGGTTAAACAAGCCAACCGCGAACGATTTTGAATCTGAGGGGCAAGCAAAGGTAAAACATCTGGGGTGAAGAACAATTTAAGATAGAACATATTCAGAGGCAAACTAAGATAAAACATATCAGGGCCAAAGTAAAATACGACACTCCGAGGGCATGATCAGATAAGTAAATTTCTTCGAAACTACGCCACGCCTCCACTTGGTAGCCTCCAGCTGATCCACAGTTGTGCAGGCAGCCAGCGGTATGTATTTAACTACCGCCATGTTTCTCTCCCTATATATAACGTGTGCACTATTGTCTAAGGTGGTTATAAAAGATAGGAAGGTGATCACCCTGTGTCTTAGACCGCCCTCGGCTGGCTATTTCAAAGTGGGGGCCCCCGACATTTTCGGCTGCCCCCGGCAAAACGGAGGTACTCCCCGGCTCCTACCCCCGGCAAATATTCGGGTATCGCCCGACTCAAAGCCCCCTGGAGAGAAAAATAAACGTCTAAACGCGACAAAATCTGGCAAAACAATTGGCCTCCCGGCAAAATCCGGCACCCCATGCCGGGCGGCCCCCGGCTCAGGCCCCCGCTATAATTTGCGCTGTTTAGACTAGCCAGCTTGGGCAATGCCCCGATCCCCGAGGGTGGTATGCCGACCCCGCCCTGCCTACCAGCGGCCAGAAATTTTTTCAAAAACAGAATAAAATGAGCACCAATTGGGGCAAATTTGCAAAAATTGGCTAAAATCGAGAAAACATTTTGAGTACCACAAATTTCGAACAGTTGCGCCGCCATGACGACCTCAGCCGACCGACTGATACGAGCATTACGTAAAAACACAATTGTTATACGCTTTATGGTTGCTTATGGTCGTTTTAATGTTTTATAACTGACAATCGGTGTTTTTAGACACATATATGCTGCATATAAATAATTGCAATAATTGATTGATGACTTTCGCCATGAAATGATTGGTCAGTTAATAATTGATAGATATTACACCAATTATTACAGCCTCTGGCCGAGAATCTAACGAGCCGAGCCAAAACTAAAAATTAAGTCTCGTTTTCAACTCCAAGTTCCGCTGCCAATCGCTTCAATTTATTAGCCGTTTAAATATTCTGCCTTAAAAATTGATATTTAAGAAAAAGGGAAGGTCCTCAGAGGGTTAGGGAACATCTTGAGGAACCAATTTTATCCCTGCTTTGCTAATATTTTCCGCAGATCTTCGGCGAGCGGCCGGAGGCTGGCCGGTAGAGAGGGTACGGAGCCTTACATTGGGGTAAATATGGCTCGAGGGCGTCGACCTATTGACACCTATGGCTTAGAGCTAAATGTAGTCCTTGTACCTGTTTTCCCAGCTGCCAAATATTCATCATGTTAGCGATTGCACGTGTGTTTCAGGTGTAAATTCAGTTGACGCGTCGAATTCGTACAGACTACTGTTTATTATTACAATATATATTTTTATTAGCTAGTGCCTTCGTTCGAACAATATCAATGCCTTTGTACATAACTGAAAATTAATTTCGTTCTTATTTCTTTTATTCCCACGGTCCGATTTTGATAGTAGAAAAAAGCAGTTTATGGCAACGTTCAAATTATAAAAAATTCTAAAGTTTGAATTTGAACAAACAGCATTTAGTAGCTATAAACTTCTTACTGTACTTCGTCTAAAAGGGACTGTCTTATCAACTGATGGACATATATAATAGGCGATATGATGTCTGTAACGTAGAATTGCACATGTGCGCTAAGGGCCATTAGACCCAAAGGGTCGGCCACACTCCTAAAACCATATCCCCCGTGAACTGGTCCCAACCTTGCCCAGAACATCCCAGGCGTGTGCTAAATTGATAATTTTTGTAAAAAAATGAAGAAAATTATGAGTAAGATTGTTAAACATCGAATTTTGTCGAATTCCCCCTCCCCAGTATATCGCGTCTAGCCCCCGCCTCGAAGTATCGTATAATGTTTTCCCTCCTTAAAAGTAAATCTAAGTTTGACCCCAATACTAAACCTAGCCTGGGTCCACAAAATTAAACATTAAATTTTTTACTATCGTACTTATGTCAAGTTTCCACCGCCCTCAGTTACAGTGAGAAAAGACATGATCATAAATACCTACCCCCCGTCGGAATCATCAACCCGCTCCCTAAGACGACTGCTCGTAGTTAGGTACGGTGAAGACGTTTAAATTAAAGTATGCCGAAAAAAGTACGCCTATTGCATTACTGTTTTGTTGTTCTTGGATACAGTGTTGTTCACCTTGGTTAGTCCATCAGTTTCAGAACAGCAGTTAAGGTTTGTGGAGCACAGCAGAATGTGGCGGACATCTCCTTGGTAGAAAACGGTACTGCCTTTGGGTTGCTAACCTACCAAAGAGTGCACGAACATTGAATCGTTTTTAGTTTTTCGGCGTTGGTATGTTGGTTTTTAGCTCGAAATGATTAATAAGGTTTTCTTTTTGATTTATTCAGGCGTTGTGTATCCTTCGTATTAGAGTTGCACCCGGGTCCGGCTATTTCTGACGAAACATTCCGAGTTCTTGTAATTTCTGAAAATCCCGGGTCTGGGTGATAATTTAAAAAATTTCGGTCCGCGTCCGGGTACTGCCAAAAATATAATGACTGCTTGTCTGCGATGCTGATTTAATGGTGAATTTTAGTTCAAAACCCTCTGCTTTTAGCTCGCTCGATTTAATATCCGGTGACATATTATATGTGCTACATATAAAATTTGTTGAACTCTACTTACACGTAAAAGGTGACACAATTTTACCGTGTTGACGAGAAAACTTTTCTAATTATTATTACAGAGGATTCAAGTTAAATGACTTTCACTTGATGTAAAATTTCAATACAATAGCCCAAAAACTTTAACTCTTTAACTTTAACTCGTTTGCGACCTTAGCCGGTATCATTTTTCTTTATAGAGAAACATACATCGAAGCCGAAAGTATTGATGCATAAATATTGTTTTGAATTTCTGAGATGCCATTACATTGTTGCCTAAGCCCGTAACTCATAGGTGTCCAGGGTCCGTCGACCGTGGAGTGGGTACATGGTTCTGACGGGGTTGGAGTGTCCATAGCGCGGGGTGGGGCAGACAATGCATGTGGCCCGTATTTTAGTTCATATTTGCTGGAGACTTATCTGCGATGGACACCAACACTTTTCTATCTATTTAGATTCTATATAGCTAAACTTCTATCTGAGCCAAGTTATCAAATACCATGACGTCACAAAGGCGGGTCGTAAAATAACAGATAATCACAAGGGTATACAAAGCGACAGCCACAAGTCATAAAAGTATATTCATAGAAATATGTTACCTACTTTGTAATAACTGCATTGATTGACGAATACGAATATGATTCTTAATGAAACTACAGACAGCATAAATGTTGATAACTAAACAGCAAATTTACTTAAAAATTATTTAACCGACAGTGTAAAATATTGTTATTCACTTGAAAACTATTTAACGCTTCACAGAATTTTTATAATTCAATCTTGAATAGTCAGCTCAGACTGCATGGGACATTTCGCAATGTCCGCGCTGACTCTGTTACAAAATCAAAGAGTGTTGGAGAGCTTTTACGTATGTCCATATAGTTAGCTAGGACTGTACGCGGACATTGGCATAGTCGCTGGCGACTATAGGACAAAGGTAAGTCACAGTGCACACAAATTAACGTAAATGTCCCATAAGGCTTAGGCTTTATATCGAGAACGGCATGGCTTGCGTTGTGTGACTCGTCAGTTTTTGATGGGCTATGTGAATGAATTCTGCTGGCGAGATCGGTTCAAAGAGAAGGATTTCAATGCGTTGTGTGAACATAAACGTGAGCAGTTTCCAATCGAATACGTCAAAACGAGCTGTCTATCTTGTAAGCGCCGCTACTGGAGTTTAGCATTTTGCCGTAATACTGCGCGTAAAAAATTTTCCGTTGTACTATGAGGAAGAATATCCCCCGATTAGTTGTTATAGAGAGGAAATTCTTCAATTGATCCGAATATTTTTAGAGTTATCCTTTACATTCAATAACTCCATACACTTTATAGACAGTCAGCAGCAGATTGTTATAAAATAAACAATCTAATGCAGTTATTAAAAACTATATGGGTGACTTTCCAAATACAATGCTTCGTTTAGAAAAGCTCATCAAACCTTTAATTGAAGGTTGTTGAATTTTCAATTTCTAGTTCATATTCGTAAGTAGAAATATCCATCCAAATAAATGCTCCTTTAAGCGGTGGCGGTTTATCATCGTCCAATAATTTATTCTAGACCATGTGCACGTTGCACAATTATACAATCGTCCTCGATTTGTACACGTTTTATTATAAACCTATCTGTGGTTCTCCTTGCAAAATTGCATCGATCATTATAGGTTTGCTGAAACTAATCTGCCGTTTTGAAATGCTTGATATCAGGTGAACGCTATGCATTTTTGTCAATGCTATGTTGCAGCTAGAAGTAGTTCTGTTTGAACATGCTCTATAGAGTGCCAACTTCACCACATTGAAAGCGGTACAGATTGATTCTGGCTTAGAGTCAAAAAGAAGACCTTGAATAGTTTCTATATATTTTACGGTGTCGGTATCTAATTTTCAAGAAACGTTGAACTTTAGCTTTGCAGCCATGGTTTCACTCCCAAACACTTTAAAGTATACGTTAAATAGGCTAACTTTTTGCCAATTTTCGCCCGATTTTTGCCAATTTTCCCCAACTTTTGTCTATTTTTTACAAATATTCAGCGCTCCGTGAAGTCGCTCCGAGGGGGACCCTGTGAGCACGCCAGATTATAACATTATTAATTTAGGCAATATGTTACTCTTCGCTCCATGATATAAATTAGGGTTCTGAAATGCATGAGACTGGAGATCAGTACATGCGCATAGTGGCAGAGCGGAAGCCATTTTTTGAAGCAAGAACCTGCGCCGAACCTCGCCGATCCCTCTTCTAGGAAGCAGTCTGACCGCGTTCTGGTGACTCCACACCGCGTCCCTACCCATCCACCCTTCCATTCCCGCGCCGAAGAAGCGCGGAAAATAGGCAAAATTGGGGCAAAATTAGCAAAAATCGGAGGAAAATTGGAAAATAATCAGAGCAACATTTTGAGCTATCTTGACTCCCATAAAATTTCAAAAAATTATAGCCTCCTGACAACTACTTTCCACCGATTGGCTGATGACCAATGTTAAGGTGGTCTTTTTTACTTCCGAGCCACCAGTTATCCTCATTGAAAATTCGGAGCTTGCTCAAATATACCGAGAACACAGATACCAGTTTAATAATGAATATCTGCGCTGTTTGCCTAGGGTAGCAGTTGTTTTCTAATTAATAGGCTGAACATGAGATTACAGTTAGTGGTTATGACATTTTTAACCCATGTCACCTTTAGAGCTGCCAGCTTCCCAGGAAAAACTTTTGGCGCTTCCCGAAATCTGTTTATGTGTGTACGTACAATTAGGAAGATATGTCTTTCCAAATTTCTGTCTTTAAACCTCTCAGCTCATCGGACCATCTTCTCTTTTCCCATATTTCCAACCTCCCATGATTCCAATTTTAACCATCGTTCCAGTTTGCTAAATTTTCACCTTCCCAGCTTTCAATCTTCCCGGGTTTCCTGCGTTCCCAACTTCCCCTCTTCCCAATTCTCATCTTCCCAAATTCCATTTCTCAACTGCCCATCTTCTAGTCTTCCCAACTTCCCCTATTTCCCTAGTCTTAACATCCCATCTTCCCAGCTACTCTTCTTTGTAACATGGCATTTTCACAACATGCAACCTACATAACTTTCCGTTTTTCCAACTTCTCAGTTTCCAAAATTCGCACCGTCCCGTCTTCCCAACTTCCCAATTTTTCATTTTCCCAATTTCCTTCTGCCTGATTTGCCACCCTCTCAGCTTCCCAACATCCCCGCTACCCAACCCAACTTCACTTCTTCATTTCTCCGTAACTTTCCCATTTTCTTGTCTTATCAACTTTCCATTTTCCTAGTTTCCCATCCTCTCATCCTTCAATCTTATTTACTTCCCATCCTCCCAAGTTCCCGCCTTCGAAACTTTTTACCTTCCAAACTTCTTATCTTCGCAAGTTACAATCTTCATAACTTCCAATCTTTCTGTATTTCTAACTTGCCAATTTCCCGTCTTCACAACGTGCTTTTTTCCCATCTTCACAACTACGTTCTATCTCAGTTTCCCATATTCTCAGTATATGTTGTCACAAAATCCCATCCTCCAAACTTTCCATCTTCCCAGCTTCAATCTTCCCAAAAACCCTCATCCAACTTCCCATCTTCTCAACTTCGCATCTTCCTATGTTTCAACTTTACGATCTTCTCAACTCCCAGTCTTCCCCACATCCCAACATTCCATATTCCCAACTTAACATGTTTAAACTTGCCATCTTCCCAACTTCGTCTCTTCCCATCTTATCATCATCCCAACTTCCTATTTACCCTACTTCCCATCTTTCCAACTTCGCATCTTTCTATTATGGGAGACTCTGCTAATCCCGACAGTTCAGTTTGCCTGGGTAATCCCGACACGGCTAAAGAGAGTTCCATTTTTTCTGATATTAGATGCAAACTATCAGTATAAACCTTTAACTG
>JASANE010009503.1:0-150893 GCA_030248225.1 Trileptium ribeirensis | reverse complement strand
GAAAACGCGAAATGAGTGAGGCGATGTCGACCAGACAGCGCCGCCCTTCCGAATCCTCGGGATGCGGTCGATCAAAGCGCGAGCCGCACCAGCGGCCAGCGAGACGACAACAACCATTGATGGATCAACCAAGGGATCCTGTATTCGAGGAAGGGATAGAGCGTCGCCGCACAGAGCACCCTCCGCCCGAAAGGGAACCCTGGATCGGTGACCACGCACCAAACCTCATGTTAGAACCCCAGCTAGAGCGCAAGCCACATCTTATTTGGGAGCACTGGGAAGACGAAATACCCCTTAGCCAACTCTTACCGGGACCTGGTCGAAGACCTCGCTTTGAACTTGATTGTTCTACTGATGAGAGCGAAGGATCTCCAGAAATGGGACCCCCTATCGAGGAGGTCAAGAAGGAAGAAGCACCCTCTCAGCCCACTCGCCGACAACCACACCGGCTAGCCAGAGACCGCTACCGTTGGTACGCGGGCTACATGCTCCCTGAGATCGAAGCTCTGGTAGTAGTACCACGCATTACCACCCGACATCAGGCTCCCCGACCCCCATGCTCTCCCACTCGACAAACAGTTCCCCTCGAGCAACCAACACGACATCTTGACCCTGTTATGCCAATTAATCCCCCACCTGGTAGTGCCCGCGCTTGGCACGAGATGTTCGAACCTTTCAGGGACATATTTGACGAACAGGACATCGAGGACATGTTAATCGCACATCCTGACTTGGAACCGGACGTGAACGAAGGACGACGACAATGACGACGCGAAGACCTTGGATTGGGGGTGGTCCGACCTCCTAGACAGCCGCCTCGCGAGGGACTGTTGTAATTCTTACGTCACTCCATACATCTTCCCGAAATTCGAGCTCCCGCCCCGAACTGCCATTAATGGCAACGAATATTATTGCAGGAATCATCGAATCGAATAAATCAACGAAATAGAGCAAATGCCGCAACCATATATGCCACATTATACCATCAACTACGCTGTCCCATCGAAACATGCCTTTCGATGGCCAGAACTCTCAAACATGGTTCCGTTGGGCCAGACAATCAAGCAATATCCAATCGAATATGTCCAACGGAGCAAGGATACCAGTTACTCGTCACTTATTTATTCGACGAGGAGCAAGCGAGACAAGATATATCTGACCTGAAAATGGGAGCTCGAGACATCAAAGCCATCTCCCGGAGGAACAAACAAAAATTCCTCGATCTTGAAACAACGGAACGCCTTCGCCCTGTCCTCCCGCATCTCATGAGAACGGTGCTCGTTGAAAAGTTCAAGATCCCGAAGTTCCAAAATGTCCTACTCGCCGCCAGCCACGTCCAATTGCTCCAGGCAAATCTCGCCGACTCGTTTTGGGGAATCGGTCTCGGACCAGAGGACATCGCTTTTGGTCGACGTCCACGGCTGTGCCACAACGTCATGGGCCGCCTTCTGGGGGAAATCCGGACCTTCGTTCGCCACGGAGTTGCCAACTGGCCGACGGTACTTATCCTCGGCGATTCGATGGCCGCGCCATTAGTGAAAATGGCCGCATCGAAAGGTTGATTCGCTGTAGCGTGGCCTGGAGCCACAGTGCAGTTTTTGGTTCGGATGGCGACATGTGTAGCAACGTCCCATACCAAAGCTATCGTTATTCTCGGCAGATACAAGGCCGCACTGCGGTCTAAACCGCATGAAGGTCGTCTCCTGGACACGCCGAGCAAATTCATGCGCCGTGTGCGTCGGAATATCTGCTCATTTGACTAACTATTGAGCGACGGAGCTCGAGCAATTATAGCGCCGCCTCCACCTGCTTGGGACATTGGACAGGACGACACTAACGCGTGGTCCAAAGAATTCACCTGCCTGCTACAGGTCATTAGGCGTCAATTCCCAAATAGAGCACGGAATTCCGTGATGCCCAATTATCTGCAAGAACTATTGGAACCAGGTGCATGGGAAACGGGCCCCAGCGAAAACCCACCTGCGGAACCTCAAGTGACGGAACCATACATTGGCTTTCGTCTCAAATGGGTGGAACGACAAACATCATAGCGAGGGGGCTCACCTATAAGAAAATTGGGCGGAACTTGCACCATCAATTTTTGGTCACGGAATGTTAACGAAAGCATTTTACTGAACAACCTAGGATAGCTCAAGGACTCCGCACCTAGGAGTGCTACAGGACTGTATTATATTTATATTTGTATTATATTATGCCATGTTTAATAGTTGGTATCTTTGCATCACTTTATTAACTGTAACTGATGCCTAGTAATTCACGGACAACATAGCAAAATGAGCACACAGAGGCCCACAAGCGAATATTTCAATCCCAAGCGAAAAGTCATTTTCCCCCTAAAACATGGGAGGAGGACTTAGTTAGAATTCGTCAGACGAGATCTAGGGTAGATCACTTTGTCGCCACTGGTCATTAATAAACGAGATACTGACCATTTAGCATGAGCAGGCCGAGCCCTTGTAAGAAATTACGTGTCAAATTTCAAATATAAAAGATACAAAGCAACAAATACGTTCTACCACTACTAGCTGAGTTATTTTTGGAGGGGTCTTAAGTGATGAGACCCCGGCACAAGCTAGAATGTCATCGCCAACAAATCGCAGGCAAAAGCAAATTGCTCGCGAACCGTATAATTAAGTCCGAAAATTTCTAATTAAAAATATAAGAGATGTAACCGGCCCGTTCCGGCCCGTTACGAGTATTTTTTACGATTCTAGCACTAAAATCGCCTCGGAACACGCTGGCATCGATGTCTCGTTTATAAAAAATATGCCGCATACCATCAGTGGATCATTTTGGTATAAAAATGTTGTACTTCGAATGCCTAAAAATATATACCGTATTTTATCATTGGATTATTGTTGTATAAAATGTTGTATTTCGAATGCCTAAAAATACATGCCGTATGTTATTAATTGGTCATTTTTACCTTGATATCTCGAGTCTCGATTAAGGTCGCATTTTGCCGATTGAGCATATCTTGCCTTAGTATGTCATATCATGGGATCGGATTACTTTGAGCTTACTCAGCAGACGATCTCTAACTGGGTGTCCACCGAATAAAGTGTCGTGTTCGTGCTTGAGTATTTGCCGGATGAGTAGTCTGGGTACGCACAACTTAGGTCTATGGTCGTTTGGCATGATGGGATGTAAGTAGAGAATGGCAGTGTCAGGGCAGAGACGGTAATGGTGGACTTCTAACTTGAGGGCGGTCGCTGCCTTTTCATCAGCTGACGACTGACGAGCATGCAGGTACCACATATAGGTCCAAATTGTATATCCCTACGTTGAATGTAAGGTATATAATTGAGAAGGTTTCTCCCCTCGTACCGTTGGAAATGTGGTAAGTATATGTGTTCACCAGTGTCGTGCACCTGTTCAGGGCGTTGTAATCGTACTCGCGGTCCGCATGCATAAGCGACCCTAATCAAAGCATCGAATTCCTCGACTTCTGGTAAACCACCATATCTCTGCCTAACATTCGTCGGTAGTGTTCGAGGTCTAGTGGGTTCGAGTGTACCAGCAGTGGCACAGGTTGAGCTTTCGCTTGCCGCACCAGGGGTGGGCGGTGTCGGAGCGGTCGGAGATTCCCGTGGTAGCATAGGCCTAACGGATGGATCGGGTGCCAATGAAGGTCCAGGGACTGGTTCACTAGCGGGTTCGTGGTTTGTGGCTGGTCCCGTTGGTGGTCCGGGAGCGGTAGATCGACTCCAGGGCACCTCGACCCCTTCCGGCCATGGGTCGTCCACATCTCCGCAGAAAATGAAACGCGTTGGGTCTGGTATAGGATCATAACCAGATCCTCCGAACATACGATATAAACGTTCTCGAACGTACTCGGGCGGTAAGGTAACGGGAGCGTTCTGGGGAAGTCCCATGAGCTGTCGCGTAAGTCGTTTCCAAGATTCTTCAGTGGGAAGTCTCCGCGGTGGTCTGGCAGGAGCTTTGCCTTTGCCACGATCCTGCCCTTTTACAGCTACAGCAACCATTCGAGGATGGTTCTGTTCATCCTATTCGGCTTCGTCTGAAGAATCGGAAAATTCTACATCATGTCGGGGGTCGCGTGAAAGTCCGTCTGCGTTGGCATTGGCCTTACCTGGGCGATATTCAATACTGAAGCCACCAAATTCCATGAGTAACTCATTACGCCATTGGGCTAAGCGCGAGTTTCGCGGCGGTCCCTCGAACAGTGCTTTAAGGGGCTTATGATCGATCTCGACATAGAATTCGTGTCCGAGCAGGTAGTGCCTAAAATGCAAGGCGGCCCACCTCATGGCAAGCGCCTCGGTTTCTGTGGCGGGATATCGGCGTTGATAGACCACAAGTGATTTGCTTGCCTAGGCAATTGCCAATTGTCCCTTTGTCGGTCTTCTGCGATAGCACGGCTCCTAGGGCATATCCAGAAGCGTCCATTTGAAGTATGAAAGGCTTCGAAAAGTCCGGGTATATAATTAACGGTTCTTGGACCAAGGCCTTGCGTAGCTTTCCGAATGGTTCCTCGCATTGCGGCGTCCATTTAAATTCGTTGTCCTTACGACGGAGGGTGTTGAGTGGCTCGCAAATTTCAGAATAATGCGGTATGAGGTTATGGTAATAGCCCACAAGTCCTAAAGAGATCTGTAGTTGTTTGAGAGTCTCAGGTCTTTGATAGTTGTCTATTGCGGCTGTCTTCTCGGGGTCAGGTTTAACTCCTTCAGAGCTAATAATGTGTCCAGGATATTTGAATTGTTTATGTCCGAATTAGCATTTGGAGGGTTTCAGTTTAAGGTTGGCTTTACGGAACCTATCATAAACAGTGATCAGGTCCGCTAAATGTTGCTCGAATGTGGGTGAGAAGACTAGAATATGGTCTATGTAAATGAGGCATCGCTCCCATTCTAATCCGGTTAAGATAATTGACATGCACCTTTGGAAGGCGCCTGGTGATGGGTTTAAGCCGAAAGGTAGGACATTGTATTCGTACTGTCCGTAGAAAGTGACGAAGGAGGCCTTCTCCTTTGTTTCGGGATCTAATTCTAGTTGCCAAAAACCTTTGTTGAGATAAAAACTGGACATGAATTTAGTGGTTCGCAGGCAACCCAATATATCGTCTATGCGGGGTAACGGATATAAGTCGCGCTCAGCAACTACGTTAAGTTTACGAAAATCTACGGGTGCCGTCACTCTTAGTGACATACACTATGGGGGAGCCCAAGATGGGTCGGATGGTGTTATGAGGCCTGCTTCTACCATATTGTTTAGTTCTTCTCGCAAGGGCTCTCGTAGCGAATGTGCCAGACGATAGGGCACTTGTTTAATGGCACTCGCGTCCCAAGTGACTATTCTTCGCTGGTGCACTCCACACCTACCTAGGTCAAATAGGTGCACACTAAATATGTCTGCGTTTTCGGAGATGGTCGTTTTCAACTGTTTTAGCTCGTAAGGGTTGAAATTAGTTTGTCCAAAGCCAATTTTGCTCAATACCTGGATGGAACGTTCGGTATCTTCTTTTGCTCATTTATGACTTGCACTACATTTTCTAGGGTGACCCCGATGTTGTTACATTGTTTAACGTGTCGAGGGGTCCGAGCTGGAGCAGGCGTTTGTTACTGTCATATAGGAGCTCGACCTCATTGTCGTCAAGCATCTCAATATGTCCAATTGCTTGTCTTGCATGTATGGCAACGGGCAAGTTCCCAAAATTCATCATTGCTACTGGGATCATGCGTTGACCAGTGAGCACTAGGGCGTGAGCTATGGCGATGTCACTAATGAAATGGTCTGGCGCAACAAAGCTTGTCCAGTGGGCGGTTGTGTGATCTCGGGAATAGCGTTAATGAATAGTTCTGTGTTCGGCGGTACTTGTATATATTTCCTAGATACTACATTGATAACTGGTGGTCGATAGTCTCCTTGGTCGGCGAAAGGCGCCGAACAATTTTCAGTCCCGTTTGATAAATCCAAGCAACGGTCCTTGAAATTTACGGCTACATATGGTAATAAAGCCATGAAGTCGGTACAAAGGATACATTCATACGATTTATCAGTAGTGACTTGAAAGTCGCATGGCGTGCTTAGCGATCTGATGGTGATTGGGGTTTTCACCACTCCGCTTATAGTCAGTTCCTGTTAGGTGGCCGATACTATCTGGGTGGTATTGGTGTCTCAAGGTACTAAACCTAGACGGGCGGCTAAGGCTTGGGACATGATCGAAACTTCAGCCCCGTTTTCTAAAAGTGTCGTGACTGGGGTGCCAAATATGGTTGCATTGATGAGTAATGGAGTATTGCCAGCATTCGTAATGTTTAACTGTCTGGTAAACATACCTTGACGGGACGGGCGGGGCGGCAAATAGTTCGTCATCCTCGATAAAGACAAGCTCCTCTTCAGATGAGGCGCGTGTCGTCAATAGTCTATTGGAACGACGCAGGGCACGGTTGGACACAACGGACAAGCGCAGCGTACCCGAAGGTGCAACCGTGACTTCGGACGGCGAAGTTCTGTCTGTGCGAGGGCTAATGTCTTCCTCAGGTGGGGCACTCGGAAATCGTTTTTAGCTCTAATCCACCGGATTGCTTTTTAGGCTTACTGTCGGATTTGATTAGCCGTCCGCGGCATGGAAATCATCTGGGAATGTAATACCCATATCGAGGCGAAACCTTACATTAGGTCATACAGTAGACCAAGCTAAGTATGCCAACGATGATAGTAATGATAAAATAGGGCGTACGTCCCGTATATTCCATAGCGAGGAAATTGACCACTTTAAGGACTTGCTCTTTGGCTATTTGAGCTACCTGTAAATTGGTTGCCTTGGCATTGTCGAGCGAGTCACAAGTTAAAGGCCTTAATTTGAGGCCGGAGAGCCGGTCGATGGTGATGTTCGGTCCGAATTTGATTGCGATCTCCTCAGGTTTTAACATGCTAGTCAGCACTATTGACCCTATGACCAGTTGCGTATAATTTCCGTGCGGAAACCATAAGATTCCGTTAGGCGGAACCTTTATAGCCTTGCCCAACGTCACATGTGCGAGCTGCCTACGATTAGTCAGTATAACTTCCGGTTCGCTAGTCCGGATTAGGACACCTTGGAGAGTGGTATGCATAGCGATGTCATTGGCAAGTGGGCCGATAAGCGAGCGGTTACTGCATACATGCTTGATGGATTCGGGCACAAGTTCGCCTGCAATGATCCATTCTAGGCAATTGGTGCTATGGTCGGTTATCATTACATGTGGTTCACAAAAAGCAATCCCGGGACTTTGCTGGCATGCTCCTAGGTTTAATGATTCAAAGCGGATGAGACCCAATCGAGCGGCGTATTGAGGTAACGGCAATCTCAACTGCGTCAGCGTGGCAGGAGCGTTCCATCCAGTGTTATAAATCCGAAAGTCATCGCTGCCTTAAGGCAATGGTAACTGCAGGATGAACCCAAAGCGAAATGCTGTTATATCCAAACTCACGGGCATAATGCGACCAAATTGATAGGCCGAGATGGGTTCTCGCCTGAGGATGGTCTTAGAGATACGTGGGTCCAAGGCAAAGTGCTGTCGTAGACATCGATTACGGCGGGAGACAGTTTGCCGCTCAGCATGGAATCCATTATGGCCTGTACCGATGAGCGCATTTTGGCTCGAATGATGTGATCGACTAACTGATGGTGTATATGTGTGAGCTCTTTCTGGTCAGCACATCGAACTTGTTCAATCATGGTGACCACCTCTTGCATGCTGTGATGTAAGAATGCGTAGATATCCTCGTTGGCTCGGGTCAGTTGTTTTATTGCCTTGGTGTTCCGGAAGGAGACATCGTTGGTCTCGCGCAGAAATTTCTCTAGGACAGTCACGTGCTGTCGAACATTATTAATATTGACTCCGTCGGCGAAAGCCATTCCCATCTCCAAGAAGCCGGAAACGGCGCCTGCAGCAGCGGCAATTAGACCCGCGAAACGTTTTTCCCCGCGATGAGAGAGGTCGCACAGTTTCTCGTTGGCTACGCAACAAGAATGTACCAGTAACGAGTAATAGTTAGTATCCAATTCGCCATGATACGCGCATATAGCTCGCGTTCCAAGGTGCTTAGGGTTTTATGCAGCAATCGGCGCTGCAGGACCCGGTGGCTTCGTAGGGCGGACAGACATTGCTCACGAAGGAATCTGACTTGCGTTCCCAATCTCGTAGTAATAGCTACAGTACCACTGGCAAATGGGTAGTCTGGTCAGATGTGATCACCAAACCCTGTGGTTCAATGACAACTCCTACCTGACGGTTTACAAGAGCACCTAGGTGTGAAATTGCGTCACTGAATGGCGAGAGCGTAGCGTGAGTGGAAATCAGTGCCGAGAGCCAAAGTGTAGTAAGATAGTGCACACTTTCCACATGCCTGTAGGGTGTCCGGGGCCGTTGTTGAAGCCAAGTGGGGAGAGTTGGGTTACCTCTCCGGCAAGTTCCGGCTCATCCTTTTCATCCATGCTTTCTTCATTGGTATGGCTGGTAGCTCTCTCCTCAAGTTGTTCATATTTTCCTCGGCTAATCATTGTCGTTCAGCGCTCTGCTCTTGGGAGTAAGCTTCCGAGGTTTCCGCGGATGGGTTAAAACATTCGGCCATCGCTAGGGCCAACTGCTCGTCCAAGTCTTGGACGGAGCTACTAATGGTATTGCACTGGAGCGTGCACGGTTCCGAGATTAAGTAGTCTACTTCTACGTGTTCGCCGATAGTCATGCCACACTCAATTTGAAGCAGATTGACGCTAGCGGGGCATCGCAGGAGAATTAAGCGTGCGCGCAGCAATACTAATCGATCACGTCCATGGGATTCATCGACAAACTCCATGTTACTTATCGCGTACTGAACAAAATTAGTTATTGGGACTCCCTCACTACCCTGGTTTCTATAGATAAATTCGATCAGCTGGGGCGCTTCGCACAGCTTATCGTGCACGTCAATATTGGCGGCGCGGGAGAAGCGTTGCATTTGGAGTGTCTGAGAACCGACATAGTATTGCCAGTTAGGTATTATATACCCGTCGATATGGATAAAGCGCAAGCGGTGCTAAAAGTACCCTGTTCCATCTTCCGCGGTGGTCGACAAAATAACAGTAGGGACTAACGCTAGATGTTGGTTGGGCATGACTTCTCTTACACTCGCCTCCATGATCTGCTGGAGCGTGTGGCCATTCACGCATTGGCCCACCAGTTCCATGAAAAGTTCTAGCGAGGCAAAAGCTACTGGATCGAGGTGTAACCCAGTTACGCGGTGATCGATGGGCGAAGCCATGCCTAGAATACTGCTTAATATAGCGGAATCTCGTTGAAGAGCCGCATCAGTACTGCCTTCGGAGCGGACATCGAAAAGCCTGCTTAAGTTGTTTAGTTGTTCCATGGCTAGTACAGCTGTCCGATAGATAAGAGCCTGCGGTTGGAGTACCGCGGATTGGCCGAAGTCGGCGTTTATTTCGCATGCTCTAAAATTAATCGGTATAAGGCATTCTTCTACGCGGGGGTCGAATTCTCTGCTAGTTCAATGCGAGGGTATTGGTAACTCGAAATCTCGGCATGATCAGTGGAAATGGCAAACAACGCGTCCGGTCCCAGAAGTCGATTTCGTTCATCCCCTGTTATTGGGCGAATTTGTCCGAGTTCAATCGGAATGTTGTTAGTAAGATGAAGTCCATACGTGTTCAGCAGTTGCTCGTCCCGTCGGCGTAATCGTTCGTCGTTAGCGTCCCGCACGAAGTTAAGTAGGTTTCCTCGTCCCATACATGCGTTCGCGTGTTCACTAATTAAGTTTACTGATTCCTCCGAATTACCCGGGGACATACTTGGTCTCCCTTTGACGGATTCATCCTCGTGTGTGTCAGTTTTTACTCGCGGGGCTGCCCGAATTACCCGAGGGCATACAAGTCACCTCTTTGACGGGTCCCAAAATGTCGCTGGAAGTGCTGGACAAAGTGTCGGTGGAATCACTTAATTACCCAGGCGCATACGAGGCGACCTTTCAATAGTATCATCCCCCGTATTATTATCAGCACACAGGAGGACCAGATTCGGCTCGCTCGCTTCCCTCGGTTCACTCATGTCACTACTTTCCTCGGTGGTTTCATTCTATTCACCCTCACTGGTGGTGCATCGATGTACACAGAACGGATAGACGACTGACTTATTCGTAAGCTCAAATCAATACCGTCGACTGATGGTACTGGCGTTAGCTCATTGTTTCGGCGCGTTTCCCACACCCTTTCACGGTGCCACCCTCGTGCATCGGGGGTGGGTTCACGTCTATACCAATCAGCATTACGATCTTCCCACGTAGCCCAGAACCCTTCGTCGCTCAATAGTTGGTCCTCGTCGAGTTCACCATCAACATCCTCGTTAAAACTGTCGGCCAGGTCCTCTGGCGCAATCTTCATGTCGTACCCACACTCAGTTCCTAGTGCTATATCACTCTTACCAGCATCTGATAGGGCGCCCTGACTTAGATAACACTCATTCGCATTGCCTGTACAGTTCGCATCACTCGTATCGGATCCATTGTGCGCAAACAAGAGTTCAACCGACTCTCTCAATTCACTACCTTTCTGATTATCAACATCACCACTCACATCAGATTCATCAAGCAAATCATTGAAAGAACTTAGCTCAGCATGGGGACGTCACTGTGCGCTTCAGCGACGGTGGGCATAAAGGGATCCTCATAACGTGATGGACGGTCTTCGTTTGCCACCCCGCCATCAGCGTTCCCGTATCTGCGCAGACCCCGCGCAATCATTTCAGCCCCAACGATCATACCCGCTTCCTCGGTGTCAACGGTCGCAAATCGTTCACGACATCCACAATTATACGGGTGACAAGGGTGGTCCCGGTCAGCATCAAGGAAGGACCCAATGACCGCGGAACCCCTTTTCAATGCGGTCGGAAAAGTCACCTCAAGTCCATCAATATTATTATTCGCCGGTACAAAATAACATTCAATTACATCAACTTCACTTTCATTACCATCCTCCAATAATTCACTAAGGCTACAAGCGCGACCTAACTTAGGCAAGTCAACACATTCAAACGACACACAGTTCTCACACGCACGCAAGGGACGACCCACGCGGCGGTCCAACCCAAATACTACATCATACGACCTATAATTTAGAACAGGACTTGGGCTAGGCGACTCTGATGAGGCCTCTACATCGTCTTACCTAACCTCCCTCATCCCTGCTCGTTCACCGACCTCCAAAAACTCCATCGGTGCCTCACACGGCGACCCGAATAAATCCACATCTTCCCGAGCCATATTGACGTCATCGGCTTCCCTGCCGGATAATCATCATCATCACTCTCCACACACACTCTCGGATGGCCAGCTTCGGAGGAGGAAAATAATAACAATGGCTCAACTACAACATCATCCTCACTCGCACTCTCTTCTGTCATCTCCAAAGAGCTGGGGGTCCAGCATCCCCCTTGAGGTGACTCCCTGGGGTCTACCGGCATAAAAACCAACATTTCCCTTTTCATTACTCAACCTATAATTTTCATCACAACCATCCTCCAGTTCCTCATATATTTCCATACTATCATTACTATCCTCTAATGCATTCACAGTTCGTAAGTTCGCGTCAATCCCGCACGGACCAGATCGTTCGATGGGTCGACCATTCGCTCGCTTCGCTGTTCGCAATTCTGATTTCGCTCGCTCGCATTAAAATATACAATTGACTCAACACCTGCGCCACGTGCGTCCAAGCATGATATATACAACCCCTCATCCCAATATCCCTCTTTTTGGTATTTTGGAGTTACTATATACAGTCCTGATAGAGTTGTCCATGTATCGTTCGTCGTTTGTCGTCGTCGAACCCAACGTCATGACTTCGGGTCCGTCGATCGGCTGAACGCGCGGCATCATCCCACGAAGTGGCCCGCGTTAGTTGGGGAAATTTTACCGTGGTCGGCTCAGGAAAATTCGATAACCCTACCTCAAGTGCGGCAAGTCATGTAAAACGTGGACGATAGGCGTCCGTTGTGGTTTGTCTTACATACGACCACGGGGAATCAGACGGACTTCGGCTGTTTGTTCTGTGCTCCACAGCGATCTCGTGCAATCCCGATAACGCCCAAAATGGAACTCGACACAAGGAGGTTAGTCCAGGGGTTTAAAGAAACTTAGCAAGTCGGCAGGGGAGGCGGGACATTTAACGATCAATATTATGTTACCCTACAGGGCGAAGGGCTGTGCTACTGTCAAACAAAATTTTCGACGAATGGTCTGTCACTGTCACGTCCAGGGAAACTAAACTCCAATGCACTCGGTTCTCCTGACTTACAATAGTCGATCCGGGGCTGCAATTGCTAGTCCCCTTCCGCGAGGCCGAAGTGGGCCAAGCGGGTCCTCCGATCACCGAATCCGATTGTAAACGCCAAACGAGAAAAACACCAGAAAGCGTAAAACGAATAATGAAACGTAAAAGAAATGCGTCGGAGCCGGTCACTAAAGTCTAAGTCAAACTGATTCCAAGAGTCGACGCGTTGGTCGTCGCCTCGAAATTTCTGCTTATATATTAGGATAGCGGTTTTATCACTATCCAATCGCTGCCGATTTCTGGACGCCCACTTTTTTGGGTTTCTTCTTCGGTGTCCAATCGGGGACACTTCCGGAAATTCAAATTTGACACCTACCGTAAGCCGTCGTTGTCGTTAGGGAGAGTCGGCTTCAATCGAAATTGCCTACATCAAGTTTGAACTCTCCGAGTAAATCGGAGGTCACCCATCTGTGATCCCAACCCCAAATTTCGCGTGACATCTGAGCTCTAGAGCTTCGATTTCCTGTCATTAGGGCCGGATGCTCGTTGAAATAGGATCTAACACCCACGTCCTTAGCATAACATCCGGTCCCATAGTGGTTGGATCAACAAAGAATTTCGTGTCACCTAATTTCTTGCAATTCGAAGTTGCAATCTGTCCCTTCTTTTAGATTGTTTAATCTTTCCTGTCTTAATTGGGTCGGAAAATAACTGCGTTTTTCTTTGTGGTGTCGATATACCGCCCATCTAATTAAGCTAACAGCAGCGTGGAAAATGACCCGACTTCGTGCAGACCTTGAAGCGAAATCACGTTTTTTTCGATTTCTACCTGATCTTTACGCGACCCAGGGGGAAGGGCGATGACAGAAATGCGCCATTTTGAGGGCCGGATGTACGGCATCCTCCAAGGTAGCCCTAAAAGGCCGGAGGGGCTATTCTGGGACCCCAGAATCCCACGGGAGGGCCGTACACACACCCCCTTTCCTTCTTACTAGTCGATGTCCAGTCCGTCCGTAAAACTTACAATTTTAGCAACTCTTAGTACGTGGTGTCCTCGTCCGTCCGTTTTTTTATGTCCTTATATACGTATATACATATATAGCTATATATACATATATATACACATATACTACACGCCATACACATGGGACACAGAAGCGGCCCGAGCGACAGAAAGGTCGCTCGAGTACACACACAACACACAGTACAACAACAACAACCACCATGACGACAACCGACCAACGAAGTCGGTTAGAGAAAGCGGCAAAAGAAAACACCGAAGGGACGGCGAGGTCACGGCGAGAGCGAGACGGAACGCGGGCGGGCAATGGGACACGGGAATTCCGGTGGTTTTCGAGGAGCTGGGATTGTATTCGGTCCCAGGACCGATTGATACCAAACAAATGGTGGGTAGACGTAAGAGCGGGTCGGGATGAGGGTATGAGGGGCTTTAGCGCGCTCTCCCGCGTTAACGGTGGGCGGAGCGACGCCCGCCTAGCATCGTTGATCTTGCCGTCGGTTGACAGTTCGAATGAGGGGTGATACCCTGGCCCGAACGGCCGGGGTAAAAAGGGTGCTAAAATCATATCGATTAGAAAGAGTGGCGTCGAAGGTAGGGGCGCTTCCGTCGGCCGTATCGAGTTAACGGGGCGACGGACGGTGACCCGCCGGGTATTCTTGGAGATGTCTCGACGAGACCAACACAATGAGGGGCGGTTCGCCCGTTTTGGAATTAAGAGGAAAATCTCGGATTATCTGTGCCAACCGGTGGTCGGCGGCAGAAACTGTGGCACCTTTGGATGACTCCAGCGGGTCAGCGGGAGGTCGGACGGAGGTCCGGCGCACGTCGTTGCATTTGTCTAGATAAGATGAACAAAATAAAGGGTCACATGCACCGGTTCAAAAATGGGGTGCGACAACCAAGATGCAGGGGGTTGGGGGAAACATGTACTAGTCGTAGCAAAACGTGTTACAACAGAACAAGAGGACGAAAAGGCCAGTTTACCTGAGATACGCTTAGGGGAAGGACGTTCCAGGTGACGAAGGAAGGCACTGAGCCCTGGCATTCTAACAGACACACAAAAATATATATAAATACCTATATAATAATATACGTAACGGTAGCAGTCCTGTTCCTCTCGCGACCACCCAACTTAGCGTTAGTAGCGATGATGGTTTCACGTTGAGGGCGCGATTTTACTATTGTCCGGGGCAGTTTGATCCCTAGCTAAAGTCCTCCAAATATTCTGCCGACGTACTTCGGTTGTTTTTCCCGGATCATAGTACACTAGCCGTCAAATCAACCCAAAATCCGTCATGCTCTGTCATCTCGAAATCTACCGTACTCGTAATTTCAGCTTATCGCGGCTTGTTGTTTTCCGTGACCATTGCTTAGTATACAACTAAAACTGGGTAAATTTGATATATTCAATTTCTATCTCTACAAACTTGTTTAACATGATTTAAGGCTTTCATTACACTTCGAAAAAATTCGAAATATACGAGCCAAGTGCCCAATACAGCATGTATTGGCGAAATTAGAGTAACTCAGAAGATCTTCAGCGAAAAGATGGAAGCAGTTGTCGCAAAAAGAGAAAACGTATGGAAACAAAGATTTTAAGTGGAGCTACGTGATGGTTCCTTTTACTTCGCTGCATGCTACTGTGCATTTTACGTCATGTGTGTGGGTTCAATTTCCATTGGTCAGACAGCTACTTTCATATGTTATACCTTTTGGTTGTTCTAATTGTGCGTTTTGCTCGTGGAAATACTTCTTGTAAAAGGCATCGATACGCATGATGCCAAACCTAAACGAAGCAAAGAAGTAGAAGGAACGAGCGACAAAGCAAGTTGGAGCACAATGGCAACACGGTGGATAATCAAGTTCCTAAAACAACTGCGTTGAAAGATTTTAATTACGTTCGGAATCAAAGAAATCGAACGTACAGTCGGGGTACAAGAAACGAATCAATCGGTGATCGTAAGAGATCCGAACCCACTATTGGTGAACAAAAGGAAATTCGACACTATACAATCAGTGAAGAAAAAGAATTTGCAATCGGTGATAGCAACAAGCTCAATCAGAAATTAAAACGTATCCAAACCAACAATCGGTGATTGAAAAAGATTCAATCGGTGAACGAAATGAATTCTTATTCACAATCGGTGGTCTCAAAGACTTCGAAACCCTACAACCGGTGAATATGAATAGAATAACGCCACAATAAAAAAGCTCAGTCAACACAACATGGTGAAAGTGGTGCCGACCCATCCGGACGTCTGCTTCCTCGCCTGGTCTTAGGTGATCAGGAAGTGCGAAAATGAAGAGAGAAGGAACCAGTGTCAGCCGTGCGTGGGCATTGGAACCTTCGGAATTCAAGCCTTCTGACAATGGTCAATTGAACGGGAAAAGAAACAACAGATTCAAATACGAATTAGCTGACGTTGAACCAAGAAACAAATCGACAGAAGATATCGGTGCAAAAAGAACCGACATCGTTACCAAACAAAGAAACCATAATTAGAACGGCAAAGCAACCGGTATAATGCTGGTGACAATGCCATTCGCCGGTTCAATATCAAGAAGACAATCAGTGCAACCAAAATCAACCAAGAACGACACGCTCACAATAGGAGAGACGAAAACAAAGATAGTCGGTGTGGCAAAGAAAGAATACGGTACAAAAGAATCACCGGAATTGCAACAACCAGATCAACGATAAAGAATCCAATACGAAAACATTGGTTGGAACGAACCTACGACGACCCTACCAACAGCAATTCGAACTAACGACAATCAGTGTAGAATTAAGAACCGATTTATTTACGATAATGAACAACGTGTCAAATTAAATGATGTGACGACAAACCACAAAGGAACCGGTCCTTGATTCAACGACGCCGAGACCCGCCGCCTTTAAGAAAACTTCGGTGGCCTCAAAGTATACCCCGACGAAAGAGAACAATGATCGATAGAGACAATCGAGAAATATTGCCTAAGAATTGCCATAACCGGAAGAAACCGGTTATTTTACCAAAGAAGAAATGTCTGAAATTTTGATTATTACCATTTGATTTTGTTTTTAACTGCATATATCTTGTCTAATTACTATTTTCAAGCAGTTGTGTTTGGGAGACCCTTAACCCTTTACTTCTTGACATGCAATTTCTAAATACTAAAGAACTCCTAGTGACAAAGACAGAAAAGTAAATCGGGTTGAAAATCTGAAAGAACTTAAAATTGGGAAAGTGTTGGTAGAAAGAATGAAATCGGGAAGGAATAGGGACTGGTTAATAAATTGTTGTATTCCCAGAGGCGTAGATCCACGTTGATTTGTATAAAACAGATGTTTATTGAAAGTCAACAGAGGTAAGTGAACAAAACGTAGCAAACAAGACAGTAAAAGCAACGTTGAATCGAGGCTATAAGAAACAGTAAACAGTGAACAGTAATGAAACCGTACTTCAGCAGTAACTAAACAGTAACTCAAGTTGTGGTAAGCAACCGTCTTTAAATATAATCAAAGAATCTTCTAGAATAATCATGACATCAGTCTTCAAAATCCGTAGAACATTCTAGAAGGATCGAGATGCCGTCACTCCACGTGTGAGGATGTCATCGTACATCATAGGGGCTTCCAGAACAGGATCGAATGTAATTCCAAAATGTTCTGGCGAAGCAAATCCATAACATAAATGAAAAACAATTGATTGGGAACGTCAGTGGTAGACGCGAGTTTGGCAAAGGGGTAAATGGCATGGAAAGAATTGAAAACGTAAAGGCATCGAACCGGGATAAAAACAGATGTTGAGGTGAGCTCAAGAAGCAAAGTTAACCCTTTCATGCCGGCTAGGTCCAAATGGACCTAACGCACATTGCGAGTCGTTGCGTTTGCTGAGTTTGTCGCATGCCGTACGTTTGAACGTGCGTTGTTGTTCGCTCACGTTGTGAGGTTCCTTAAGGAACCGAGCAACAACTCCCAGATAGCTCAGTGGTTTGCGTACACAAGTTTCACCCGTACGTTCCTAGTTCGATCCCCGGCGGGGGCTTGAGATTGTCAAACATTGCACGATACACAAATTAATTCCGGCATGAAAGGGTCAAAGGCTTCGGTCCGTGGTGTGCCGGCGTTCGTCACTTAAAAATATCCCCCGATAGCCTCTTGAGAACACTTCCCCATCTAGTTTTGGAGGTAAAGAATGGCATCAGTGGTAGATGCTTCACCGACAACCGGGGATGTCGGGGGTCCGGTAAGTCCCAAAGGTGCAAAAACCTCAACGCTCCTTTCCAACCAAAATTTTGTGTTTTACACTTTCTTCTATATTATATACCCGCTCCCTCCCTTTTGCGTTCTTGTTTTCCGTTTTTGTTTCATTTATTTTCGTTTCCTTCCCAATTTCTGTAAATTTTTATCAATTTATGCAATAAATTAATGTTAATCAATTTATGCAATTGCCTTACATGTCGGTATCGTTTCTTTTAAATTTCAGTTTAGCAGAAGTCGGATGATCAAGTGCGGTGTTCTTTAGCTGTTCACTGTTATCATATCATCGAGACGCGTAGGGATTACTCTGCTTTTCCGAATTAATGCCTCCGGCATCATTACGTGCATAAAAAATTATGCTGTTGATGATGGATGTTGTTCTTTTAATTTAATTCATCTATGCGTACATAGCTACCAGCTTGATGGTAGCTTGGGTTTTCTCTTACGGATGTGTTTTGCTTTACGGTGTTGTGGTTACGATCCTAATGCTGTGAGCTAAAGCCTAGTGGTGTTAAAGAACGGTGCCTTATTTGTGTTTTAATATTTTGAATAAACCTTTTATTTGCTGCTTTGATGATCAATTATCTAAAACCATCGAGAATCGAGCTAATCGCACCACAACGCTTTGTTGAATCGCATCGCTGCTAGACGAAGGGGCACACGCAAAGAAGGAACACCGGTCACTTACTCCCCAGTCGGTATACTACCCACCTCGAATGCTACATCTTCGCTGATGAATCCCGTACCACTTTTATATCCGATAGCCGTCATAAAAACACCCATCCAACCCCTGTTCCGTCTAAACATAACAATAGCATTTATATATAACTTTCAAGCTAAGTAGACACTAGATTTGATATATATTCTTAATGCTATCTACTGTATTGATCATAGAATCTTATACCTTTTAACGCTGTTTAATCAATCAAGCAAATGTTAACCCAGTCAAACAATACTGATCGTTCACTCAAATTAATCAAAGTTACAATAAGGTCGCTCCTAACGTCTGCTGGGCTACCTGGATTGACTATTTCAGAGATTGCTGAAGACTACCGGTTTGTTATTATTCCATAATTGCACTTTTAATTATTAGTTACCATGCAGTATTTTGCATTCTTTGGTACAGTTGACCTCTGGTCAAATTTCGTTCGTGACGCTAGCTCCGTTTCAAAAACTGTAAATGGAATGTTTTTGCTTTTCTGTGGAGAAACGCGGCAAACACAACAAAACACCCCTCACACAGAATAATTGAGCTTTTTGGTCTTTATTTCTCGACTAGGTCGAGACGAATGGTGAAATGTGAGGTGAGACACCAGGGGGCCCTATATAATTGTCTCGGTCTGTCGCCATAAGAAGCTGCTAGCACGCTTAATTATAGTCTTCTGTCCTTCCCACGGGAACTAAAACTGAGTTTAAAAATGTTTAACGAGGATTATTAACTTAGATTGATTAAGGGTGTACACATTTGTGAAAACTACTTGTATGATTGTTTATTAGCATACAGTTGTGGGTCTCATTGTTTTAATTTTGATTCAACGTCAGTAAAGGTTTTGTAAAGCTGGTCAACATAATACGAAATAATGTCTAAATTTATTTGTGTCCCTATCTGTGTAACTCCAGTACTGTCACAAATTTATGCTCTAATTAACCTCCTGACCTTCAGGATTGAGATAATACAAACATAAATTTAATTATTTTCGGAGTACCTGAAGTTATGATCTGACGAAATGTCACGACTCAGTTTATGTCAGGTCAAAATCAGTATCCTAGCGCTACCACGGAAATTGGTTTCTTCAAAGTAGCCATTGGGTATAATACTAGTGCTCTGCGGTTTGTTGCCTTATTTGCACGAACGATTGAATAGTACCGATGCGGTATTCCAAAGCCTTGCTGGGTCGTCCTTCCCACGTAAATTTGTCGAAGTAGTTTGTTTTGGATCAAGTAGATGGGTGAGCAAAAACATCTAACAAAGAATTTGTGCAGCAGTGGGAAAAAGCTGAGAGTACAGCTACTTTGATAATTCAGACATTTGTCTGTTATTGGGAGCGAAATGTGACGCCCTTATACCGAACACGTATTTGTCAGCTTTCGGGTAGGATATCATAAGGAACAGCTCAGACGTTAAAGCTAAGAACACGATTATATTTATTTACGCGTCAAATAAAATGTGATAATGCACCATCCCAGTGATGATTATGTGAGCGACATAAACAAAAAAGTTTTGTACCGGTAACCGGTAGTTGATGGAACTCTGTTCGCCGCAATGACTGTTTTAAATATGGTTGCCACATTATGACGTTGTCCTAACGTCTGAACATGATTCTATAAGTTTTCAACTCTAGAATGTGTTAGCCGATTAATCTAGCTTATATCCACTTGGATGTTGCAGAATATATATAGTTTATAATGTAGTTCTTCATCTGGTACACCTTTGTAATTTGTCAATGCTTGAGGTGAATTAGGTCACTACGCTTCAATGTCTGCTCGTTTTCGAGACCTAAATGATCTTAGTATCTTATTTAGCAATATTAGTTTTTTAAAAAGGATTGATTCCCATGGTGGGGTCGTCCGTCCACGGGAATCCAGGAAAATGTTTAAAATATAGACCCGACACGCTAGATTATAGTTAACGATATTCTTGGAGCAATACCTAATAGTGCTCAGTATTGCAATAAATATATAAAAATATTCACGAACACTGTTCTGTTTTCCGAACAAGTATCGAAAATTTCCGAGGTTCTGTTTTTGTCACTCCTCCCTTTGAAATTTCCTTTTCCAGGGAAAGGACAAAGCCGCTTTATCGGCGGCTAGCTTCGGACTGTGAACACCACACCAAGTATACTCGTACAGGGTTTTCGAGCATCTCTATAACGATCTTTTGATATACGAGCGATCCATAATAAGAACTATCAAAATTCATAAAAATATCGCAAAGCTAAAACCATTGGTATGATATTTTCCGGGTGTCAATCTAAAACTGCATAGTTATGTTCGGTTCCGCTTAATTGAACTAATTTCCATTACATAAATATAATGTAAAAGACTCTTTGCTACATTCACTAAAAACATCATATTACTCTGGGCTCTCCATTCGCTGAAAATTTTACCAGTGGGCATGAACCGGGGGCGCCCGATTTTGCCAGGGGCAGTATGCCAAGAGAAAAATGGTTAAAAATCTTGTCAGAAACACTGTCAAAACGCTTTTGATGGAAAGGAAACCCGATTTTTGGCTTCGGGAAGGAATTTTAGTGCAAATTTTGATCAAACTTTATGTACTTTGGGCCGATTAGAAGCAAAAAATTTGCCAAGAGGCGGTGAACCGGGGGAGCCCAAAATTTCGCCTAGAGCAATAAACCGGGGGCACCTGTTTTAATCCAGGGTTGAACCGAAAACCGCCAGGGCCTCCCAATTTGGAAAGCCGAGTTGCTAATTTCCTGGGCAGAAGCAAAATCCCGGGCTTTCTGACATATTAGCTAACGAAAAATAATTAATAAATAGCCCATGAAACGTTGAAAAAGTCTACTAATGTTAAACAAACTTTTAAACCAATTTGACGTGTACGTACCTAATTTAGTCGAATTCTCAACTTCAGAATGGGTTTTTTATTTTTTTATGTTGACGGGGGTGTCTTTCCCTTGGGAACAAATAATTTTGTCAGTGGGCGTGAACTGGAGGCATCCGATTTTTGATACGAGAAGCGAAAAATTGCCGCGGTTAGTAGTTAGACACCGGTTACTGGCTTTTCGCAACTTTCCAGAAAGTACTTTACCAAGCAATCTGCGCTAAAGTAACACCGTTAAATGTCAAGCTGGAGTTCAGCCACACGTAATTTGTAAAAGCCAAAAGCCAGCTGAACTCCTGCCTGACATTTAACGGTGTTACTTTAGCGCAGATTGCTTGGTAAAGTACTTTCTGGAAAGTTGCGGAAAGCCAGTAATCGGTGTCTAACTACTAATCTCCGGCTTGCAATCCGGATTATCCGAAATTGCCAAAGTTTAGTATTTTTATCGTCCGTTGCTATCGCGAAGTATGTCTAACGATATTCCAACTTGTTTAGTTAGACAGACTGGAATATTACTCATTTAGCGTGTTCTGGCCTTGCGAAAAATTCGGTCATAGTGCACGTCTTTAATTTTAGAAAATCCAGCACAAGTGGTATACCATTCCAAGATTATGGGTACAGTTCGCTTCGCGATTTCCTCGTTGCTATGCCAGACTCGTGCACCGTACGTGGTGACAAAGCATTTCCGGTTGGTACTGCTGCCACAACACACATTGCTCGTATGAAGCGAAAGGAAAAATCGACAAAGGTATAATTTTTTTGTTCATACAGTTGCTTATATGGGTAAAGGCCACTGTGTGACAGAAATTTAATTTATATGAGTCAAAACTGAATTACGTTCAGTCATTCATCGATCAGTACATTCGAAAGCTTTAGAATTCATTATTGTTAGTAATCCATCCGAGTTTCTAAATGATTTTGTGATAACATCGCATCTTCTACCAATGGGTAAGGCAATCGGGTTACAGTTTCATGTTCTGATGTCATCCTCGGATGCTGGGGTATCCGGTTAACTAAAAACGTATAAATTTTTAATCATTGGTTTCATGAGTGTAATGACGACATTTTATAGAACAATATATCAGTAGTTTTAGTACGTACTGTGTGGTATTGGTCACTAGGCAATATTGTTCAAAGCAATAGCTGAGTTTCATTCAGATTTAGCTTGAAAGATGATATCGTTCTCTCTCATACGTACCATTTTTAAATCTTTAGCGGTAAAACATACATTGTAGTAACGGGTATAGCTATGCCGAAATTGCATGTAAAAGCAAAATTGTTACCAAATTCACGTGGGTTTAGGCACTTCGCCCAACATCTCTTAATCACGGGCTACACCTTACTTGCAGTATAGTTAATGTCTTATTCATCATTTTCAAGATGTGAGCCAGTATAGAAAAAAGTCCTAAAATGGTAACGATATTTCTGAAATTATATTACATTTTTATGCTTGAATGCTATATGTCAATGAAGAGTTTTTACTTTTTTCGTTTGACAAAATTTGAGAACATCAGTTTGCTAGTTTCTTCTCTCTAAAAATTTTGGTTCTGTGTATGAACCGGTGCCCACCTGTTTCGAACTCAGGGGTTCGTATTTTGCCGGAGAAGGGTATTAAAAGGACACCTGGCCTTTCCACAGCCTTCTGAAAAGCGGGGAGGGGGAACTTCGGGTGGTTCCCATGTTCATTCTCGGGGGAAAATTAAAAGTGGGTGGGATAAATTTTGCTTAAAAATTCTATATATTTTCATGCATTTTTACTACCGTGAATGTATTTTCAAGCTAAAAACGATATTTTAACATTATAAATAGTGGGAATTAATGATTAAAAACAATTTGCAAACAAAAAACATAAATTTTCAGACATTAAAATGTTTTAGAATTAGTTGAACATGGGGGCTTTCGGCCGAGTGGACATGGGGTAAAATGTCACGAATATGAGGGATTTAGAAAGGGGGAACGATCCCCCACTTCACACTCCAACTGTGGACAGGCCAGTCAATGGCAGGCCTATCTCTGTTTTGAATAATGCGCTGCATTTTCTTGAAGCATATCTTCAGGAATTCATTTAGTGATCTCAACTTCAACATAACACAATTTACCACATTCGTTCCTAACAGTACGGTTGGTTTTGCGACCGTTTCGCGTTTGAACACGGAATTTAAGCTCCAGCAAGCAGTGATGAGAAAGCTAGACTAGTTCTTTTCCGCGGGTTCGTACGTTGCAAACCAAAGATCTGCATCATCGAGGAACGAGAACTTAGCCGAAATGGTTTTGTTTTGTGGTAATCTGATATTCATTTCAGCAGCTGGTGCTTTTGTCTACGGACTCTTTGTCTTCATTAATGCGAGCTCCTGTTTAACAAAGAATGTGGCCAAACTCGTACCATTGCTGCATCGCCAAATGTATATAGACCGATTTTATATTTATATTCCAAACAACTTTTGTGAAGTTATCACAAAATAGCTCGTTTTTGTCGTCGTCCGAATTATGGGTTGGTGCATATACTGCAATTATGCTCCGCGCCATTTACGTATTTACTTGTAAGCGAGCAGTGCGGTCACTTGCCGGCTGAAAATATACAACATACCGCAAAAATTGCATCGAAACAGCAAAACTGACAACGTTAATTCCACCGTCAACGTAGCCGGAAAAGTATAAGCTGTACATACTACTGTTCACACCATCCGAATCGGGCATTATCAATTTCGCAGACACGCTACAAACTGCTGATAAACATTTATTTCTTTTCCGATAAACAGGCAATACCTATACTAAACTGCGAAAGAGAGGATGCCAGAAACGTTTGACATGCTGGCTGAGGGTGTCCTCACATTCCATGGACAATATTGAGAGCAAGTTTAGTAGTATTCGCATTTTCCTCGCTTCCGGGTGGGTATTAGGCATTACTAACATTTGAATTTGTATGCATGATTCATGATGTATTGGTGGCGTAATTTTAGGGATTGCCACTTGACCTTTCCATGGATCATAGCGTTCTCCTGACTGCCATGGTTGACCCTGATCGGTTACTCAGAAACCAAGTTCCCTTCGTCAGTTGGTATAGCGCAAGCACACCCGTTCTCACTATATAGGACAGGAACGTAGTAAGGTGGATTTTGTAGTGAAAGTAGTTGTACCGTTGAGGAAGTGATGGGTTTATTGATTTTTGGGGTAGCCGGAATAAATTTCTTAAAATTGTGATTTTCAATAAAGTTGTAGCATATAAATGTTGATTGTTACCATCTGTTGCAGGGAGTAACCGGAATATTGTTCCGGCGAAAATCGAGTTCCGGCTGCGGCTCCGGCAAAGGGCAAAAACCATGCCGGAACTGCAATTCCGGTTTAAAAATTTTGTTTGAAATTTTCCACATAATCAATTTGGACGCAGTATACGCAAGGTGTATAGTCGAAGGCGTTTTTTTGCTCTGAGTGTCCAAAAATCGACACATTGATCATGAAATAAATATTATTAGCTTCCTCAGTCTCTTTAAAGTTTCAGAAGGACAATAATGCTATCGCAATATCGTACCTCGTACCTCCATCGACACCGCCAGCAATACCAAGAGCGAGACAAGGCAGAGCAAAGATACAGGCGGTGACTAGCCGATCCAAGTCGGCAGTGCAATATTGATCGTGGCAAATTCTAAAATTGAAGAAGAGCGAGGCAGAACCAAGGCGGCAGTCACAGCTCTGGTAATGCTGGCGAGACATGTAGACGGCGTTTAAAAGTTGCTAGAGATGGAGCAAAAACAACGTCCGGGCCAAGCGAGTTCCAAACACTAACAGACCTGCATGAAAAGCTGAATCGCTGGAGATTTAGTCTTGGGATGAACTTTGAACGTAATTTTAACTGGTGCCCACGCAAACCTGCATGATCAATAACATCGAAGAAATAGGATAGGGAGCAGTCGACGAGGCCATTAGCGAGACGATATATCATAATAAGATCAGCACGTAAGCGGCGAGTTTTTAGAGTTTGCAAACCAAGACGTCTCCGTCGATCTTCATAAGGAAGATGAGCAAGTAGGTAAACTGATTTCGTCGCTCGCCTCTGTACATATTAAGTTTAATGTAAAAATTATTTTCAATACATTTTAAATCCACTATACCTTCATTTCTTTCATCTGTTTTACTATATAAGTTTCGAAGACCAGGTTCCGGATCCTGTTTAAATGGACGATTCCTGTTGCTGGTTCCGGTTATTCCCTGATCTAGTGTTGTACTGTTAATATTATTTGTCCTCTTAATATTACTATGTTAAGAGGAACAATTCTGCTTGAACCACGTGTGTATCCTTCAATTAACGAAAAAACATTATTCGGCAGTAGTTGCAAGATTTGGTAGTTTTAGCTAATCACTCATGCCCTCGTTTAATAATAGTATACAGCACCTTTTCCATATTTGAGGAGAAAACACTAGCATGTATTGAAAGTTATAGTCACTGTTTCTCTTAATGTACCGCAGGCGCATTATTTACCTTTTTATGTCGTTGAAGGAGGTTCAACCTAAAACATCGAATTAAGCAATGAACCCAGTCTGGCCAGGCTTTCTGCGTTCTCCTCGCAGGTGAATTGCTATTCTCATCAGTGTAAAATACTCGACATTAACTAATTTTCACTATGGAATGGATCTTTCTATCGCAGATTTCACTATACATATATCCACATGAAAGTGGAACTTCGATTCTCGAAAAAAATAGCGGGAACCTGTATTTCAGTGCCTTCCTGATATCTAACACAAGGTTTTTCAAAATGGACACTAGGTCCAGGCTCGGTCTAATTACGATTTCATTGGGTCTGATGAAAGATTTCTGGATACGCAGTAGACAAAATGAGTGGATATTTAAAACTATAACGTTTACAGATATGCGTTCTGCGCTTAAATCACGTGCTTCCGACCCCCGCCAATCCGGACAATTTTAGTAATTATGAGCAAAATTACAAAAATTATGAAGAAAGATTGTGGGTAAATTATGAATGCAAAGGAGAAATTAAATTAAACTTATTTGATTTAAGTTTACTTCAATGGAAAATCTGTTAGAATAATGATATAAATGTAAATTTACGGCAAATGCTACTAGTTCTGATTAGAAAAATAGTTGGGTATGATTAGACAATTTTGGCCTAGACCCAAAACCCAGTCTATATACATATTTAAATATTTACATGGGTTACATAAGGTTTGCCATTTTGCTACTAATTTCCACCTCAATATCGCATTAAATAGCCACAATAAAAATATGAGTTTGCGTTATTATAGTCATAAATGGTTTAATTAATAGGACGCGAAATGAGACATCTTGAGTTGTATTATTGTGTAACATATATAGATGTTTTTGTGTTAGGAAATTTGCAACTTTTCTGTAACTGATTGTGCGCCTGTCATTCAATTTAACCCCCTATATTTTTAGAAGATAAAAGCTGTGGAAATAACGCTGCTTAAGCAGAAAGCATTCGTATTGTGAATTATTTAAGAGCTATTGTTGAGATATTGAAAGATAAATTAAAAATATATAAATATTTTTGGCTAATACAAAAACGTTGTGAGTTAAACAATAAAAACAGGCGCTTTTACACAGTCATAATTATATATGCTGGTATCTGCATAGTTTAAAAATTTTACCTAGGGTCCCCGAGCCCAGCATGGGGGACCGGAAATACCGGATTGAATTTCTTCGCAGGATAGCTGAGGCAAAACCATGTCCTTCTCCCAGATCAGTTGGGTTGTTGGGTTGCCATGTAATAGTATTTTATCTCGTTTTTCATGATGTACATCGTCTTTATTATTTACGTATTGAAAATGTGCATTTCTGTATACCGCACTTTATTTTACTTAGGATTTTGTCATCGATAGTTGAAATACTAGTCGGTAGTGGAACTACATTTGTGAGCGGAGCTTGGGCTGTGGCATTACGAATGTACTCAATTTTATGTTCTTCAAATAACTACATTGCATAGGGCATATGGCTTTATCATTGATAAAAATATTATATTTGAATTCTTCGACCCAAAAACCCTATAATGGTTTGATCGAAACGATTCTATTTCAATAAATAACACAAATATTGCAAAATTCTCTATTTTAGCTGCATAAGCTTAACCAGTCAGCTAATTACTAATTAACCACTCAAAATTTTTTAATCCCAAATATCAGGTGCACACTCTGACATGATAGGCTTTCATATAAAAAAAAAATTTTTAAATCGGTTCAGTGGTTCTTGAGTTCCATTAAAGACGAAATGGATCTCAAGAACCACTGAACCGATTTTAAAAAATTTCCGTCCAGACAGAAAATAAAAACGCTTCGCTCGGCTTCGCCGAGCTCCGCTCAATAATATGCAATAGTATTGAGTTTTGTGATAACCGTTTTTTGTCTGGTCGGCCATTTTTTATGTCGCCTCAAAACGCCTGGAGTTATGGTGAGTGACCTGGTCAAAAGCCAAAATTAACCTGGGGAACCGGCGAAGTCCTGTGCGCCACCTCCCCTCTGTGGAGTGGCCAGTACATATATTAGTTTATATAACATCCGTTTTTACCTATATAAATGTCCATTCGCTGAAAATTTTGCTGAGAGCATTTTGCCAAACGAAAACCAATTAAAAATCATGTGTGAAACGCTTTTGACGGAGACAAAAGTTCATGCGATTTTGAAGTAATTTTTACAAAATTTACGAATTTTTTGAGATGAAGACGGAATTTTAATACAAAATTTGATCAAATTTTATGTCGTTTGGGGTGATTGTACTGAGCGGAGACAAAAAAATTTTGCCAAGAGGCTTTCAACCGGGGTGTCTGTCCCACATCGTTATTGCTAGGGGGCACTTGAAAGTGCCAGCTTCCCCAACCCCAATTTGGAGAGCCCAGTAATTTTGAGATGGATTTAGATCCTTGTTGAAATATGTTTGCTCAAAGTTTTGCAATTCACCGAGCAAATGGGGAGCGGAGCAGTCATGGCTATCTGCTAAATCTAATCGGGCGATTATTATTTTAATTGCTGTGTTTTGGAAAATTTGGACATGATTTGTGATTTTTCACTGTGCTGGATTGAACTTTATAGATAAGCCATCATGTGAAATGTTTTTATCACACCATTTCCGGCAAAAAATTTTACTGCTGTAACACTGACTAATTTTCTTAATTTACACGTATTTGGAGTTGAATTTATGTTATCTAATGACAAAAATACACCTACGGTCAATGCTGAATATTTTAGGTGTCGCGCTTGGGAGGAAGAAATGACCAAAATCCGGCTCCTCCAACTCGAAAGAAACCGAATTCCTTTGCTACATTTGCCACTAGGCTGCCGCGGCAGTCTGGTGTGTCGTCCTTATTGGGCGACAGAAACAAAGTAAAGCCTAAAAAGGCACCCAAACCACTTTTCTCAAACGATATTCGAAAAATATACCAGCAGCCGCAAAAGACTAATATGCGCCCCTTACTTGAACACTTGCCTCCACAACAGCACAAAACATTAGATTCTACATTTTCCATGCTACAAGAGTCGGCCACTACGCCGCTTCAGCAGGGCATCTCTTATTTGAATAACACAGGATATACCATACCCAAGCCGAAAGCTGTTCCTGTTACTAGCTCGGCTAGTCGCGATTTTTTTATTCCACTAGGCAAATCGACGTATTCTGTTTCATCAAACAATGAAAGTGTAATACAGTCGACTAGTGCTCGCGGTGTAACTGCTCGGTCGCTACCTTTGATAAGTTCTGAAAGCGTTAACGGTTCACAAACCAATAATTTGGTTGTTTCATTCCCACCAACTAGCCATAACTACGGCGTGTCGTCTCAAAGTGTTGCGAACAAATCTGTTGCTCCAGTCACCACAATTAGCAGTAGAACTGATTCCATGTCCACTCAATCGCATAGACAATTGAGAAATTCAGGGGCTGTGCAAAGAGCAAGGCAGCCATTAACAATAATTGATCTTGATACTAATGAACCATCACTTGATCGATCTAGTCATACAACGAATGTGTTTTCAACTCCATCCACAGCTGCAGACGTCGATACATTTGCTACAAAACGAAACTATCCTACTGTGACTTCGTCAGCGGTAAACAATGACCTCCCGGAGCTTGAAGATGGTAGCTTTATATTCCCGCCACCCGATTCTAAAGCGAATCAAATTGGACTTGGAAAGCCTTACATCCCTTCGGAAAAAGGTAGCAGCAATGCTGCTGCATTCTTAGGGTTTATGCTAGATGATATTAGCGCAAATACTTCACGTAGTGGCCGATCCCAAAAGAGCAGCACTTCATTACAATACACCAGCAGCATCAGTGGATTAAACGATATGAGTTGCTCCATTAAAGCGGAGCGAAGACGAAAATTGATTATTGCTTTACGCGAGCTGCCGAGTGATCAGTCAACTGTAGCTCAGTTATGTGAGACGTACTGGGACTGCCATCAAGAAGCAATAACCGACGGCATTGGCAAAAGTGCTGGAGCGTGAGTCGTCTTTATGGGTTTCTAATATTTTGAAACGGAGATTGTGGTGTTTTCGCAAAATTATTTTTTGTTTAAAAATTATTTTCGTTTGTGTTACGCTTAAATCATTACTTGTTTGAGATAGTTTAGCATTTTTTGTTGGACGCTTAATATAGTCTATCTGTGTACGAAGCTTTGTAGTTGCGCTACGCAGATAATTATCTGTACATGCTCTCACAAAAGCAGTCGGACTATGTTATTTTTGCAATGTACTGTCCAGTATGGTTTTAGTTACATTGGTCAGTGGCTGCGGACGAAAATAAAACTCAATTTTTTCATATAACGGTACAATTTTGCAGGACATTTTTGTCACCACAGCGTTTTTGACCTATGAGCCAATACTAACGAATAAGGAAAATTTTCATAATAATTTTGGCTGAGTTTTACTGTTGTGTTTGAATTATCTTCTCATAGCGTTATGTGAGTCGTTAACCTCATTGGTTTTATAAATGTTTTAGCCTACAATGGATACGCAGTTTCCACTGCACGATACATGGGGAAGCTAAAAATATCTT
The DNA here is from genome assembly GCA_030248225.1 of Trileptium ribeirensis. Classification (NCBI taxonomy): domain Eukaryota; kingdom Metazoa; phylum Nematoda; class Enoplea; order Enoplida; family Thoracostomopsidae; genus Trileptium; species Trileptium ribeirensis. Next base: position 120,762 of record JASANE010009503.1, on the reverse strand, counting down.
ATGTTACTACTGAATCATGAAATTTTGATATATTTCTACCAGGGAGTAACCGGAATTCCGGTTCCGGCGAAAATCGTGTTACGGTTGCGTTTCCGGAAAGGGCAAAAACCATACCGGAACCGGAATTCCGGTTTAAACAGTTTGTTTGAAATTTTCCATGTTTTTTGCTTCATCTGTGATCCAAACATATGTAATATATATTATACAATGATCAAGCTCCAATATAACCAAGCAAAGGAAAAGATTAACTAAGCAATTTGACGTTAGAAACGTAAGTAGGGCACATAATTTCAGTTGGAATTTTTCATAATAACCTGCAGGAGTTTGTTAACAAATCAAAGCCACGTCGATGCTTGTAGCAGCTATTTTACACATCCAGTAGTATGGGGTACGTTTCAATTAAACCGGCCCAACTCGGTTACAGAGTATGGCTTACGCAGAAGTACTTTGGGTATGCTTGGCTAACATAAATTGCTTCAAGAACCCGTCATTGCGCTTGTAAACTTCTTAAATCAGTCTAAATTGAAGTAAACTAACGTTATGTGCAACGCAGCTAGAAACTGCTTTCTTGGCAAAGAACTGTTTTTATTGAAACTGCGAGCAGCATCACAGTGTGTCTCATTTATAGCATTCTGATTAGAAAGTTATCATCATTATGATCATTATCATCTAACTTACAGGCACTGTTTGTCCAAAACTTACGGGCACTAGCCTAAACAGTGTCCCTGACCACTGATCAGAAAATTACCTTCTATCTATTATTTTCTCTTAGAATCATATAAACCAATAATTTCAAGTTTCCTACAGAAGAACATGTAACAAACGTATATGTAGTAAAGGAAGGCGACTGGAGACAGAGCGAAAGTGTATATTCTACGCTCCAAGCTTTGTAAGCATATTCGATTTGACGCAGTATACGCAATGGTGTATAGTGGAAGGCATTTTTTGCTCTGGGTGTCCAAAAATCGACATATTTGATCGATAAATAAACATTATTAGTGTAACAGATCCATACGGATCGTTACGAGGTGGATAATCCTGACCACAGCGTAATGGCAAACTTTTATCGAAAATCCATAATCTTGACCACACGATAATGGTCAACATTTACGAAAATCCTGACCACACCCCAATGGTCAACATTTTTTCGACCACCAATAATCCTGTCAACAGTGTAGTGGACATCATTTTTTCCGAATACCAAAAATCCTGTCCACAGTGTAATGGACAACATTTTTCCGAGTACCAAAAATCCCGTCCACAGTGTAATGGACAACATTTTTCCGAATACCAAAAATCCCGTCCACAGTGTAATGGACAACATTTTCCCGAGTACCAAAAAATCCTGTCCATAGTGTAATGGTCAACATTTAGTTGAGTTCCCCAATAATCATGACCACATGTATAGTGGCCGATATTTCCCAAATTCTGTGACCAGTTTCTCCCCAACCTGGAACACCGACGGGAACAGCCCAAAAGGTTTCGGAACCCACCCTCGCCTTATAATACGTACATTTATGTAAATAAAATCGATTAATCGCCTCTTCGCGCAAACAAATATATAAATTGAGTTCCTCTATACATATACCCATCGACCATAAAGCCCTGTTGTCACCTCATACATAAACTGCGTAACTGGCACGAACCATGAACCACCGTATATACGTAAACCAGTAATCGAAACACTCGCAAGATCAATATAGCTATGTAAGTACATAATTGCGATAAATCAGAAATCATTAGGTACATACGTTTATAATTGAAGCAGAACTGAAATCAAGGTATGTACGTACGTAATTGGAACAAATTCAATCGCACCATTTATATTTATATATAGGTAAACGGAGTAATCAGGTTCAAGAGTCCCGCTATGTAATCGACTTGTAATTTCAGTATTTCGGCCTGCACCGCCGACATTGTTTTTGAGCAAGATGGGTATCGTTATTGCTATTTCAGGGATGGATAATCGTTAAGGGATCATAACCGTATATACCGATATTTGTATCCATCAATATACCTATTGATTCTAGTGCCCCGATGGCACGCCTTGGTATATATGTTATAATTGGCCATAAAGGCATCATTGATATATATCTGCTCGAGTTACGTACCATGAATATCATTTTTGTTATGCGTCTGATGGGCATAAAGGCACGTTTTCGATATGTTACCATATTCGTATCGTATGCTTATGTACCGTGGTAATCAATGTTGTTGTTCATAGGTATTTTCAGGTACAAATCCAGCAAATTGATGGGGATATGAATTGCTAACCAGTTATATATCTATGTATATTTGTCGTACTATATTCATACCGTCAATTGTTATTATATGAGGCCATAAAAGCGCCGCCCTATTGTTACTATGATATACCATTGTATATGATCATGTTGTGCTATAATTGTACTATTTTGTTGGGTTGTTCAGGCCATAAAAGCGCCTGCATTTTACCATAATAATATGTACTCTGTTTGCCATATTTTGTTGTATTTTTGTAACCTTTAGGTTAAAGGTACGACTGCTTGAGTGTAACATATTTGGGATGTTTTTAGAAGGAATTTTAGGGATTTTTACGCACGCAAAACTGATCTTTTATCGGAGCAGAACGTGAGTATGGCGAGCCCTTGCCATACTCGATTCGTAGGAAATTTAAGACGGTATGACTCCCCCGCTGAACCCAGTACTTGTAGATATGCAGGAATTGCCCTAGCCCGAATGGTAGGACCTCGAAATGAGTTATAAATCTTCGTAGGAATAACTGGCCGTGACGAAGACCCGTCACGACCGTCCTCACGAATGAGGACCACAAAAAAGTGGCTGCTCGCTCGAAAGCGAACAGCAATTGAGTAAATTTTCTGAAAAATATGTAAACCGAAAATATCAAATTTCCCAGTGTTCAATGTTACCATTGTCACTGGATAATTCATTAAGATAAGACAAAATTTAAAACGAAAATTTATGAAATTTAGAAACCGATAATGTCGGCTCCGGCCCATAACTCCGGAACCGGTAAGAATTCCGAAATTTTGTACTTAACATTTATTATAGATAATTTTACGGTCTTTCGAATGAGACCGTTTTCGGGGAAATCCGACCCGGATCCACGGACTTATAAGTGAATATGTAGGTACGCAAATTGGTAAATCCCAATTAATTCAATAACTTAACGAATGTTAGTCCTAAAACTATATATGTGGCATCGTTGCAATCCCCAGATCCGAGGCTTTAATTTGAGTCCAGACCGGTCCCGATGTGCCCACTTTTAGATACCCCATATGAAGATTTTAGAAATAACGCCCCGACAGACGTGTCACCCCTCATTTTATTCCCCTTGTCCAGACTAACCCAAAGATATATAAAACACCCCAGAAAAGTGTACCCCGAACCCAGGGGAACCGTTTAAAATACCCTGCCCGGAGAAATTTTGGCATGGACCCTCCCCCGAGAGTCTGTTTCCCCCTGTAGACCGAATACGGTCCTGTTACATATATATTAAAATAACCGGACGGACATACTGAGTCCGAATCCGGGTGTCGTTTGGCACTCCGGCCATTCCCTGAGGACCCCCACCCTCTTTTTACCCCTTTGCCCTCGCTTCTTTTCTTTGTTTACATAAGCTGCGTCTTTAACCCCAAACCCGGGCCATGTAAGTTCGTATTAAGCTAATATTGAAGTTAGATACATAAACAGGTTAGTACTAAAGTTATACAAAATCTATACGGTATGTTGCTACTTTTCTGTAGTATTGTCGTCTACTTAAGTTAGTACTCTTTCTGAGTAAATAAAATGAGTAGCAGTTTGATCGCAAGTTTTGTACCAAGTCTGGCCTCAATCAATGTCCACTAGTAGAAATTTAGTATTAAAACGTTTCTGAAAACTTCTTGCCGGCCAACGACTGAACTTCATATTAATTTAATATACAGTTTGATAGGTAGTTTAGAGTTTTATATCAGTATATATGTGTATATGTAGTTTGATGCCGCGTGGACCTCTGAACGTCGATACTTTGAGCAAACAACTTTGACCCCCGTTTGTTAAAGTTAATATTAAAGTGGTAGCTGAGTATTAGAGTAACCGGGCATAGCTGTACTGGTACTTTGTAGTCAACTGTTTAAGCTAATTACTACGGACTTACTTTTCCATTAAGTAAACAGTCAGTTCAATATTAAAATTGTATATAAATTGAGCTTCATATAAAGTTATAAGAGTTTGGTATGAACCTCTTATCAGCGAGATTTTATATAAAAGTAATGACAATGCTATATATATATATAGATTTCCTTCAGAGTTTGCCCTTAGCTTGTATGTTTTCCCAGAATGTATGATAGAAGTTTCGGGGAACTTTATCGGTAGATGGAAATAATATGAAATGTAAGCCGTGGATGGTTGTTTATACAGGAGTTTCTAGAAACTTGGGATAATTTTAGTTAGAGTTTATATGAGTTTGATATTAATAGGGTCATAAATTATATTTATTATATAAAATTTAGCCCCAAAAATGATCGGAATTCGTTCCGATAATAATATTTATTTTAGAGCTTAGAAATGGGGTCAGATCGCCCCAAAAGTGCTGAGCAGGCACTTTAACCGCGGCAAAAGTTTAAAATTTCAAAAATTCGAAATTCAGTATAAAAGCAGAACTGCACAAACAAGTCAGCGTTCAGTACGACTTCGGCAGCGTGGAGTTCGGTCGTTTTACAGAGTATCTTCAACGTTTCGGCTTTGTTTTACGTCTTATGGTTTTCTCTGCTTTGGCTTTTGCGTTGGATCGTGCGTACGGATGGGCGATGGATGCTGGAACAAAGACCCAAACGCTGTAAGTGTGGACAGGGAGGGACGACCATAGGACATCGTAGTAGTGAAGTCAGTTATGTTAAGTACGTCCGTAGCAGCCCTTAGGATACAGTAGAAAACGCATTGATCAGAAGTAACACTAAGTCTCCGTGGACTCCCTGTCCATGCTTGATTTTGACAAGATAGTCCTGTCCGCCCTAGCCCGTCCCGCCGACCCGTAGTCTCAGCTGGCCGCTCGAATGGTTTGACTGAACACCCGAAGTCGTGCTGGACCTCCCTCGGTCATTGAGATTAGGACACAAATAATGCGTAACACTTACGCTTAGGCTTAGTTTACATGATTCCCTGAGCTGAGTTAGGATCGAAAAGTTTGAGTATTGAGCTGACCGAGGTTAAACAAACATTTTACATGAAAATATATTGGCTAAACAAGACGTCTCAACTAGTACTCCGGATCATCCACGGTCATACACGAACGAGCCTGATCTATTTAGGATTTGCCAAAGATGGCTTTCAAGATTTTATGCGTTTTACGATTTTACCTGGACGAGAGTCCGTCCAGCTGTTCTGGTTTTTGTTGATTGGAGTCACTTGGCTTTTGTGGATCGTTTTACGTAAACAAAACCTGATTAAGCTTCATTAATAAGTTAGTAGTCCTGTAGGCAACGTTGCAAGTTAAAAAACTTTATACCGACATGATGTCCCGTGAGCGTGACGGCTCGCCCCTGTTAAAATAGGAAATTCGGCTTATCTAGAGAACTGCCCCAGGAATTTAGTTGAAATCCTACACGGATCCCGAGGAGGATCCGAGCTACCGATTTGGCGATTAAAACGTTTAAATATTACATCGGGAACATAAACCCGACGACCCTAAAGGGATACGTTCCCACCGAAAGACGAAAATTTGAGTATTCTAGGATCTACTAAAGGAATATAGCTGAAACCTTGGCAGTTTCTTCGTAGTACTGTTTACTAACAAATAGGACTATAAAACACATTGATTTCGAGTCGGAACCCCAAAGCCGACGGCCCTGAAGGAGCCTAACCTCCACCAAAAGGCAGAATCGAGACTAAAAGTAAAATATTTTAAGAACCTCTCCAGGAATTTCGCTGAAACTTTCGCTGTTTCTTCGTAGGGATGTCCGCTACTGGATACCGCTCTGAAACCAGGGATCGGCCGGTACCAAAATTTACCGGTACCGGTACCCAAATTGTCTGCCAAAAAAGTTTCGCTCGTTTAGTTATACTCTGATATATGCATGTTTCTGGTGAAAAAGATAACACGTAGATATTCATAAGTTTTATTTTCAAAATGTTCAAAATCAACGTAACAACAACATTTATAAATGCAATAATTGCCCATTAAAATTGTATATAACCCATATTCATATGGAAACTTTTCTTCTGTAACAATGTTTTCAGTTTCCAAAAAAACAGTTTGCAAGTACATACGTATGTGTCCCAAAGTTTCAGAACAAAAACCAAACTGGTATATGGTAATTTATACATTCTACTCCTTGGGCAAAGCCAAGCTATTGTAGTGGCAAGCCCTTAAGTTGAACTTCAGTCTCAGTCTTCAGTCTAACCATTTTAACAGCGTATATTCCAAAAAGTACGTATATAGATTCTGAAACATGAAGAATGCAATTACCTACTAGTAAATTATTATGTCATGTATGTAATCATGTGTATATGGCACGAGATAAATCATGATCAAATCAATAGTGATAGTTAATTTTCTGTTCAGACAACATCCTACCGGAATAAGCCTTTGAACCAACCCTCGCAACACGATTTCACAGACTCTAGATATGCCAACTGCTCCCTACAACATCTTGGCGGAACTAGCCTCGAACCAAACCATCCTCAGCTACACGATTGCACGCCCCCCCCCAAATATGACAGCTGCTCCCGACATTATATCGCAATCAGCAACTAAATTATCCTCCGCTACACTATTGCATACCCCCCCCCAAATATGCCAGCTGCTGTTGAGAACCATCCTGCTACCGCAATCAGCTTCAAACCACCCTGCTACCGCAATCAGCTTCAAACCACCCTCCGTCAGCATTCAAATCGATAGTGTGTTATATAATACACCACCGCTACAACTCAATGACGTCACCTAAGTAAAAACAAAAATCAAAGCATTCGAACAAAAACATCATTTGCTGCAACAACGCTCTGTTCCAAATGTTCATCTTCAAACGTGTTCAAAATTCGAGTGAAGGAATTAGAAATAAATATGTATACATGTCAACAAATGAGTCACTTGATTTGCAACTAAACATTGTCGCTGTTCTTATCCGTAAGATAGTAAAAATTTTAGTACCGGTACCGGCAGTTTTTTACCGGTACCCCGGTACCGGTACCGGTGTACCGGTCGATCCCTGTCTGAAACCCAACATTATCGGGTCGAAATCACAAACCCGATGGCCCGGAAGTGGCCTGACCCTGTCAAAAATGTGTATACATGGTTAAAATTAAAATATTTCAGGATTCCCTCCAGGAATCTTAGTGAAACTCTCGTGGTTTCTTCGTAAGTATGTCTATTTTTAGATATCATCATAAAGTTCAACTTTGTTATGTTGCAAATCCGACGGCCCGATAGGGATCCGTCCTTACCCGAACTTTACACCTTAATAACTCGATGTTCATTCCAGGAAATTTAATGATTTTTCTCGTATATATAGAGGCCCTTAAGGCCTTTAATTTAAGCTATTGAGCCCGGCAAAGCCGTGGCCCGTGCCAAAGTTACAGGCGATCTAAGTCCGACCCGCACAACCGTTACTCGGTTTGCAGTTCAAATTTTATAGATTATGTCGTTTCTGCAAGGCTGTTTCGGTCTTGTTTTTGCACGTATTTTAGCTGAGGAAAGGAAAGTATTATCTTCCCCAGTGTTGATAAGTTGCATTAACAGTGAAAACATTTTAAGTCGTAAGGTTATCGAAGTCGCTAAATGTGACATCGAGCCCATCGGGCTTTGGCCCGACGGACCATTTTTGTGAGGACCGTTGACCCGGTCCTAGAAAATTGATACGTAAAATCGAGTTCTGCCCCTGTGCAAAATTGCACTGAGAAATAGCGCCAAATTGAGAAGTTATTAGGAGTCAAAAGACTCCCTCAGTCCTAATCGAACTGTGCTCAGAAATCAGTTTGGAATTGCGAATCAAACAATTTAAGCCAGCAAACGGAGTAGAATTAAGCTAGAAAATTGGCTACGGTTGTCTTATCAACCGGGGCCTTCGTTTACCGCTTTGCTCCGTCGAGTGGAAATTGCCCGAAATGATAGCTAAACTTTAGTATCAAATGTAGCTCGTTTCGGAACGTTTTTCAAGCCAAAATGACGTAGGTTTTCATACCAATAGAGTCATGCCGATGGCCTACGAGGCCTCGCCATTGATATTACTCGTCTCAATTACAATCATAGGTACAACCCGCATAGTAAACTGAACCAAGTTTGGTGTTAGGAAAAGCTCAAAATTCAGTCCCAAGCTCAGTCTACCGGGACCCCGCAAGCTGTTCGAATGACAAGCCCGTCCAATCGTTCCTTTTCTGTTGTCATAACCCACGTTGGTGTAGCCCAAATGTTCGTCTTTTGTAGTGACCTAGTCCAACAATCTATTGTAATTAGGAACCCAATGCCATCATGTGTGTGGAGTAACTTGATAGGGAACAAGTGCATAAACTAGCCAGCATATTTAGATGCTTCACTACAAACTTTATAGGGTCATTTTAAATACGTATGTATGTGTGCGAGTAGGACAGAAATAAATCTCATACCGTTGTCGCACCCTTAGAAAAGAATTCAGGAGTCGTACCGAAGAGCAATTCGTAATCTTGCCACGATATTAATAAGTATCATTGTATTGTTGTTGTATTATGTTGTCATAAGCTAACCTCATCGCTACTAATTGCGAGTGGAAATAACCGATTATCATGTACCATAGTTTTGTGATTCGAATGAGCAAGATGAAGTCTCGCAAACGTCCCGTTGCACGCTCATCCCCGTATACCCCGCCTCGTTTCCGCCTTTCGCTTACCCGAACCTATCGTTGTGTCGGAGTACCCTTCCTGCTAGCGAACATAGTACCGAGCAGATAGTTAGCTCGATGGCGCCTTTATATTATCGATAACTAACCGTAACACCTGCCGGTACTGATTTTAATTTGACCCATAATATTATTGTCTGAGTAAGGTAAGCGCAACTGTCATAAGATAAGGCTTCGCAGTACACGCCGTGTTTTTGACTCAGCTGTGAGTGTTCCGTGAAAAAGGCGATGACTCCGCAACCCTCCCCCGATTGCAGCTCTGCTCAGTATTAGCGTGCCATAGTTGTGACATAACGCTTATTGTATTCGCCCGTACAATATGTATCTGTCCGTGTACCCATAAGTTTTTGTGCAACTCATCAATAAATGCTCACTGAAAACCCGAATTGTGCAAGTGTTTTGTTGACCCGTAGCAGCGATAGGAACTGAAGGGGTTTGAAATCCGTCACCCCAAATCGACGACCCACGTTCAGGTTTGACACGCGCATCGAAGAAGCAAACCTCAGCGCGACTCGCCGGTTACAAATCATTTTGTTAATTATTGTTGCTGTGAAGGCACTATTGGTACGACTCACGTATAGAAATTGTACACTAACGCTGAGCACCCAAAATAGGAAACATAGACACGCGCGGATCCGACGTTAAACGTCTAGGGATTGGTCGGACCCTAGTGGGGGCCACTGACTAAGTTAAAACGAACTAATTGTTTCGAGAAGGTTAAATCTGTTTCGATTGAGCCCAAATACTTAAAATTTGACACTTCCTGGGTTGGTCGTGGATAGGGAATAGTGGTACGGTCTCTTTGGCCTGTGAGCAGGTGACGGAGCCGACCTCCCTGGGGACCTCAAAGGTAGTACCTCGTAGACTACGTGCGCAACCCGTCCGGCAGGATCAGAACACATCCTGTGAAGCGCTCCTGCGGTTTGCTAAGCTCCGTCGTTTCTTGGGCCTTACTCGCGTGGGAAAAGACATTCGCGTAATTGACACCCATCAGGTCCGCCCTTGAAGTCACGATAGCCGGGGTCGTATGGGCATTACGTCTGGGAAGTGCGTAATGCAGCAGCGTCACGTCGATATTACATTAGCTTCCTCAGTCTCTTTAAAGTTTCAGAAAGGCAATAATACCACCGCAATACATTTAAGTTTAATGTAAAAGTTATTTTTAATGCATTTCAAATCCACTATACCTTGATTTCTTCCTTCATCTGTTTTACTGTATATAAATTTCGAAGGCCAAGTTCTGGATCCGGTTTAAATGGACGGTTCCGGTTGCTGGTTCCGGTTCCGGTTATTCCCTGATTTCTACGCATACTATCCTATTCATTCCTTTCGGTGCTCTTCTTCAGCTAGGAAGTATCTTATCAATTTCCTACCTATCCTTTCTCCAGATTGTCTTCCTAAAATGCGTTTTGCGGAATGAGGAATCCTCTTAGGGTGGTGATTTTGATTGCCTGAGTGCCTTTGTTGGTGATTGGGATGTGTGAGGCACGGGATCGAAGGTAATAAGGTCCAACATGATCAACTCGACATTGTGGGGAAGGTGGTGCGGGTCGTCCAGGGGACATGTCCTCCGGTGGTCGAAATACATTAAATAGACGAGGTTGAGCTTCGGATATATTGATTTCTAAGTCCGTAGTAGTATCACCAGAATACTTCTGAAATAGGGAATCATCAAGGGACGGTTCACGGAAAGGTGTTAATCAGTTCGCCTTCAGGTATTCCTGGAACATTCTTAGATTGTATGTGTTCTTCACGATACATATACTGATTTAAGGCTGGTGTGGGTGTATATGACACGGGACGTTGAACAGAAACAGTGGGGGGATTGTATGGAGAGACTAGTTATCAATGGGGTTGATTGGAAGGTAGTAGTAGGTAATTTAATCGATATAGTAGTGACCATTGGTTTCGGCTCACTTGATTCGGTCACTTCAGTTATGGGTGAGGGGTGTTCTTCGGGGTGCACTCCGGCAGGATAGTCGGGCATCGGTAACCATATCATAGCTAATTCTAGATTACGGCGGTTATATGGCCTTACAGCGTACGGTGGGGTTCGTTGAATGTCATCTTCAGCAGGTAAAGTAAATCCGGTTGTAAAGATCGGGTTTTCATGTTCATCGAGTCCTTCAAAATCAGGCGATAGCAATCGAGTAGTTTGGCGTTGTTCTTCACGCGTTATTGGCACTTTATGTTCGTCATGTTCAGGTGGGGGTCGAGTATAATTATCTGGTAAACAAGGTAATTGGGATGGGTCTTGGTAGAGTTCTTGAGAAATTCTGGGCCGGTCATATTGGGATGGCGATTAGGGTCAACGATCGATAAGCGATTCGGGATATTCGTATCCATGGCAGCTAGGTGAAAATTGGCTTGGGCTTGGGTCAACGTGATTGTGGGTTTGCTTTTATCCACGGACTCGTGGGAAGGTTCAAGTGCAAATGTTTGTCGCATCTCGGCTACAGATTTGGGATCAGCGGCTTGGATTTCACTGTTGAATCGACGATCAGCGTTTATCGTTTCAGTAGGGTCACTCAGTGGCAGGGAGTAACCGGAATTCCGGTTCCGGCGAAAATCGTGTTCCGGTTGCGGTTCCGGCATAGGGCAAAAACCATACCGGAGCCGGAATTCCGGTTTAAAAATTTTTTTTGAAATTTTCCACGTTTTTTGCTTCATTCTGTAATGCAAACATATGTAATATATATTATACAATGATCAAGCTCTAATACAACCAAGCAAAAGAAAAGATTAACTAACCAATTTGCCGTGTGAAGCGTAGATAGGGCACATAATTTGAGCAGGAATTTTTCAAAATAACCTGCAGGAGTTTGTTAAATCAAAGCCAGGTCCATGCTTGTAGCAGCTATTTTACACATCCAGAAGTCTGTGGGATACGTTTGAATTAAACCGGTCCAAATCGGTAACAGAGTATGGCTTACGCAGAAGTACTTACGGTATGCTTGGCTAACATAAATTGCGTCAAGCACCCGCCGGTGCGCTTGTAATCTTGGTAAATAAGTCTAAATTGAAGTAAACTAACGTTATCTGCAACGCAGCTAGAAACTGCTTTCTTGCCAATGAACTGTATTTATTGGAACTGGGTGAGCAGTATAACAGCTTGTCTCATTTATAGCATCCTGATTAGAAAGTTATTATCATTATCGTCCAACTAACGGGCACTGTTTGCACAACGCTAGCCTAAACAGTGTCTCTGACCACTGATCAGAAAGCTACTTACTACGTATCATTTTTTTCAGAACCGTATAAATAAATAATTTCAAGTTTCCTACAGAGCAACATGTAACAAACGTATATATGTGTAGTAAAGGGAGGCGGCTTGAGACAGAGCGAAAGTGTGTAGTCTACGCTCCAAGCTTTGTAAGCACATTCGATTTGATGCAGTATACGCAATGATGTATAGTGGAAGACATTTTTTGCTCTGAATGTCCAAAAACCGACATATTTGATCGATAAATAAACATTTTTAGCTTCCTCAGTCTCTTTAAAGTTTCAGAAATGCAATAATATCGTCGCAATACATTAAGTTTAATGTAAAATCTATTTTTAATGCATTTTAAATCCACTATACCTTTATTTCTTCCATCATCTGTTTTATTATATATAAATTTCGAAGACCCGGTTCCGGATCCGGTTGAAATGGACGGTTCCGGTTGCTGGTTCCGGTTCCGGTTATTCCCTGCTCAATGAAGTTTGTAGTTCTTCGGCAGGCATGTCTTGTAATAGATCCTCGATGCTTAAAAAGGTATGAAGTCGTCGGCAGCTGGGTTTAGTGCGGTTGAAATGTACGATGTGTCTTTCAGCGTGGCCTTGCCCAGTAAGGCGTAATTTTATGCACGGGGTCATAAATTTTGGAATTTACTAAGGTTCACACCATCGTCGTTCAAGTTTGCGCGACAAACAAATGGTTGTGTAGTATCTGCATTCCCACACTTTACCTCCAACCTGTTCGTGAGGAGTTTTGGTCTTTCGGTTGTAGTATCGTTTATGGTATTCACGGGTGGCTTGCATTGATCGGTAGGTATTTTCTCTAATGTTGGCAAGCCATCTTTGGACTGTTGTACGATGGGCTTTATCTCCGGGATATACCGTCGACAAGTGCTTGCAGTATTACTGCTCTGCCGCTACCTTTGATAAGTTCTGGAAGTTCACCTCAAGTCGCATAGACAATTGAGAAATTCGTGGGCTGTGCAAAGAACAGGGCAGCCATTAGCAATAATTCATCTTGATACTAATGAACCACCACTGGATCGATCTAGTCATACAACCATTGTGTTTTCAACTACATCCACAACTGCGAAAGTCGACACCTTTGCTACAAAACGGAGCAATCCTACTGTGATTTCGTCAGCGGCAAACAGTTCGAGCATTCTGGTATCCAGTATCCTAAGATTTTGGCCAAAAAGAAGGGCCCGGGCTCTTGGAAGAGCCCATCTCGAGTTACGGTGGAAAGATCGAGTACTTTTGTGGGCTTCCAACAAATTCGGGTCACCTTTTATGGTTGGAGACATACATTTTTATTTTTTGAATCGGGTGTGACGAGGGGGACAAAACGAGGGCTGACATGTCCATCGGGATAATTGGCTCAATTTTCACGGAGTTAATGAACCAAAATTGGGCTCATGCCATACTCAAATTTAACTCTAAAGCCCGGGGAATTCAAATATTTTATATATTTGAATATACAGTAATAATTAAATTTACTAAATATGTTTAAGTTTAAATACCTACTTTTCGAGGGTACTCCAACTGTCCCTTTATAAGTCCGTGAATCCTAATCGGATTTAAACGGGACCGATCTCATTGGAAAGATCGAAAAATTTTGTGTCAATTTGTCAACCGTTCCGTAGCTATGGACGGGAACGGTAAGGGCCCTCAATTCCGAGAATTGGGAATTTTAAATTTTTAAGCTTTTTATTTATCAATGTTTTCCGGTGTCAACAGTAATATTAAACCCTGGGGAAATTAATATTTTTTAAGTTTATACTAAAAGTTTTTCAGGCTTTTGTCCGTTTGCTGTTGGCTTATCGCGGAACAGCTTTTTTGGGGGTCCTCGTGGGTCACTGCCGTAAGGACGGGCTCTATATGAGGACCAACCTTTCCTATGTGCTAGGCTAAATACCTGGTTAACACATGTAGAGTACAACAAGGTATGAACAATAAATGATAACGAGGATATGGTACAATATGGTATACATATAACAATAGATTAGATGAGACTTTGAGTAGCGGTGTGAAATTTTGCACAGATCCAACAGTAGACCCTTTGCATCACCGTCTTCTAATTCTTATAAACAAAAATCAAACCTCTGAGTTGCAACGCAAAATCCTATTAATTTGCTCAAACACATTGTCCTACCATTAGTAACTGCTACGTAGTTGAGCACCTAAGAACCTTTGCCTAGCTTCACCCCATTTTTTACATCTGAAGACAACGTGTTCAGACGTTTCAGCCTCCTGGCGACAATATTCGCAGAGACCACTTTTCTTAGTTTCATAACCTTAAGATGGTCATTTAAAAGATTATGCCCAGTTAAAACATGTATAGCAATCCGTACTCTATCTTTGCTAAGCTTCCATAGGAAGTGAGATCTCCTATAATTGACTTCAGGAAAGAAAATCCTTGTCTACCTGCAATTTATTCCCCCTCTCCACCGTCTAGTGTATTGTCCAGACAGAGAACGCACCAGCGCGGTCTTCACCATGGAAGAGGAAACTGAAACACAAGGCCCAAACACCTTCGGTAAAGCCCCTTCTTTGCAAGGCTGTCTGCAATTTCGTTACCCCTTATGCCTGAGTGTCCCTTGACACGCGACAAACAGCACATTTTCGGCACCTAGTCTATTTAATTTCTTATGGCATTCAAAAACAATGGCTGACACCACTGGCTTGTCTAAAGCCTTAAGTGCAGCCTGGCTGTCACTGAAAATCCAGATATTCCTTCCCCTAGTACCTTGTTCCACGAGATGTTCGGCACATCTACAAATTGCAACAATTTCTGCCCGAAAAATCGTTGCCTTGGACCCTAGTGGGAAGTATAATTATGTGTGTTATCAATAACGGCTCCTGCCCCTACTCTAACTCCAAGATCTGTGTCCATGAGTAAACCGTCAGTATAGCGCACGAGATCGCCATCTGACTGGGTTCTCTCATGTCTTACACACCATTTCCTATTCCAACTGAAAAATCTTAAAATTCTGTCCGTTGGCATTACTACAGTATCACATATGCCTCGGGCGAATGTTTGCAACTTATAATATCTACTGTCCTCGCACTGAGCAAGCCATAGCCCATTGGTTCTCAGGTAGTAGTAGCTTTCAACTGACAATGATCGATAACGGGATCAATAGGTCTAATTCCCATAATGGCCTCTAGGCCATCCAGAGGAGCAGAATGAAGTGAACCTGTAATCATACGACAGGCCAGCTTGCGAACCTTCAAAAATTTTCTCAAATATGTTATCAATTTACTTCTGTGCCACCACATAGCACAGCCGTAAGCTAGAGATGCAATCACTACCGCAGTATAGAGGTAGGAAATCGATTTTGGCCATAGCCCCCAATTAAATAGAAGTAAATATATAAAAATAGAGGTGTGGCGCAACATGGTATGAAGTGTATACATACTTATATAATGTCAAGGGTACATTCAAATCCGTCAAAGTACAATATACGGCATCAATGAATGAAATCAGTAAAAATATAACGATATGGGTACAGTAAAGATGTCTTTAGGCCAACAATAAATGGTCATAAAATAGCAATAATATACGATAATACCACAACATAAGCGAATAGTAACAATGCATAACATTGGTACAAAATATAATATTGGTAACAATACATATCAATGGTACGATATACGCTTATGACAGCGAGTAGTGTGATATTGTCAATTGGCATAATCAAATAAATTCTACGGTTGCATCGCCAAATAACCGGGGTTTTCACAGACGATGCGACATTCATGGCTGCTAAACAATCGCACTAGGTGAGGGAGGATTCACTACGTTCGCTCGGAAGCGTATAGTTTGGTATATCTGGTTTGTACATATGCTGAAAATTTTATCTTGTCCATAAACCTCTCCGTTCGCGTGAAAAATTTACCAGAGATCTCGATCCAGGGGCCTGCTTTGGAATTAGGGTGCACTGGATTCTGCCGGGTCATGAACTAGGGCCACTTGGCTTGAACAAGGAGTGGGGCTGCGCTTTGAAAATTAAAAAATTTCAAAAATTTACTTATTTCAGCAAGAACAGTCAAATTGTTAATAAGTAGCCTCAGCAAAGTTCAAAAACGTCTCTATTGAGGTTGAGGTTAAAACCAATTTTTCGCCGAAATTAATCAAAGCTTTAAGTTTAGAAAGGCACTGTTGTAAAAAAATTTGTCACATAAATATGTGGAATGGGTTTGTAGCGGGGGAAGCCACAAATTTTGCCAGTGGCATTTTTCCAGGATGTCTCAATCGGCAGCCACCCGTTTCTTCCAAGGAGCACCGAAAATTCCACGTGCACACCCCTCCACACATTGGATAAGCCAACGACATCCGGAGTTCGCAAATACATAGGGACTACTGGATTCTGCCAGCGTATATGAGATCACGCAACCCTGGTTCAAATACCGATATTCTAAGCCAGAGAATTATCAAAATTTGTGTTTTTCAATAGAAATTGCCGTCATAGTTAATTAATCTAAGACGTTTTAAATCTAGAAAGTTAAAAATTTTGTCAGGTCGTCGTGAATGAAGACAGTTCTGAAGCTTACTGTTAAAAATGTCAAGTCCTCTCCACCTCCTGATATAAGAAACCCCAGGGACTTTGAAAGCATGTCAAGACCATTTGCAACATAAGAATACTCATTAAGTGTAGACTTGCCATACTAGATAGCTTCGTTCTCTATTGCTAAGTGAGTTACCAATGCGAGTGCACTCAAGAAACTACCACTTCTGGCTCGCAGTTGGCATTGCGCTGTACATGTCCACAGTGGGAGGGATTCCACGTCTACTTTCCAAATCCACCATGCTCCTGAAATTTCCCCCATGTCTGTCCCTCTCATTGAGCCGAAACCCCCATGTTCGGCTAAACCTAAAATTTCCTAATGCTTCTAAATTTATGTATTTTTTGTATGAAAAATTTATTAACAATATCTCTACTGCTAAACCATCATTTTATAGCCTGAAAATACTTGTACGATAGCAGACGTGCACGAAAATATGGAATTTTTAGCATTTTCAAACTAAATGCATTCCCCTTCCCCACTGTAAAATTTCACCTAAGAACGAACATGGGGCCCCCGAAGTCCACCCACTTTTGGGAATGCTGTGAACACGCCAAACGTCTATATAGAGTTTGCATCGGACGAACGGAAACAGATTGACATTGTATAATGCACTTTTAGGTCGTAGAGTGTACTCAATATGATACAGTTTAAGCAATGGTTTATACTGGAACACTTTTTGTTGGGCCGGTACACCCGAGACGCACCGTTGACAATTGATGAATCAAGCTGTCTATAAAAATTTCTTAACTTTCTTCTTGAGTACTTTTTAAGTCTCAGGGAGGCAATAAAAGGCAAAAATTTTTAGGTCATTTTAAAGTTATCGAAAATTTTAATATGTTATCGATGTTTTAACTATTTGATCGAATATTCGCATTTATTTATAGCTGCTACAACAGCTAGCTGGCCTGACTTTACAGCCTTCCGAAAAGGGTGGTTTACCGGCCGCCATGTTCATTCTTGAAAGACACATGGTTTTATTCTATATACTAATATTCGAAATTTTCACGTAGTTTTAACTCGCATACAAATATTCTAAGGCTATAACCAGTCTCTTAGCATTGGAAATGATAGTAATTGAAACGGAGCGAGCAGAGATTTCACTGATGGCGCTAGGGGGAAAATCATGAAAATTTCTTTTTGTCTGTTTCTGTCACGCATAACTCATCTTCATGTGAATGAATTGCTTTAAATTTTTTATCCGATAGTGAAAGTGACGAGGATGTGCCCTTTAGTTGAACGTGAACATGATTTAAGGGTTTTTCCAAATTTGGCTACAGGAGTACCAGTTTTTCGCAGCCCGTATTAGTACATATTTCGCGGCAGAGGCTTCGTTGAGACCATTCAGAATTAGCTTATCGAGAACTACGACATTGCTGATCACGAGTTTCTTGCCTGAAATAAAGATTTTTTTTTCAATTTCGGCATGCTGTTGTGCGTTTTTACCTTACAAAGAGTGTATATTGGGTTATGAAGCACGCTGAATCCGATTGTTCTGCTATTTAGAGCCCAACATCTCTACGTTATGCCTTTTCGTTGGGTTTCGAGGGTTGTACGATTTCCTTAATGTACTGAGTTTTCATTTCTTTGGTTATTTATTGCTTTCAGGTCATCAAGATTGGTCTATATATGTTTTTTGGTACGCTGAATACCTAGCTTGGTTTTCTAGAGTCCAGCATGTATATTTCATGCTTTCTGATGGGTTTCCAATGGATTTAGGGTTAATAAACCCTATTGCAAAATACAGTCTGTCTTCAGTAGCATGGTTTCGTATTGCGCACAGGGCATCAAGAATGGTTTATATATATTTTAGACATGCCGAATGCGATGGTTTGATTACCTTAGAGACCAGCACGAATACTTCGTGCGGTTGCAGTTTTTGAATGGATTTAGGGTCAAAGAGGTTTTAGGTTTTCAGTGTGTTCAAAGTTCAGAGAGATTTTATTGTACGTAGTATATATACATAAAACACAAAGCCTGCTACAGGTGATTACACAAAATTACCACTTGATGAAGCGTTAGCTATCACGCTAGCTCCGTTTTATCCTCACTCGCGAGTTACTGGTTAACGGAAACTGAGAGAGCATAGTGAACGGAGTTTCCCAAATATCCTTTAATTGGGAAAATTCTTTTTTCCGTCTGCTGTTCGCGTAACTCTTCACCAGATTGATGGATTTTATTAATTTTTTTATTCGCCGCGTAATGAAATGTAGTTTTGCACCTAGTTTTGTATTCGAGAGTTATAAATTTGCAATTATGCATTTTTGTCGTATCAACCGTTTTCGAGCTGTAAGCCAAAGTTTAAACAAAATAGCCCAAAAACCTAAATAATTTTGAAGTTTTTACACTGTAAGTTTTTTGTTTGTTGTTGGCAAACTCCTGGATTACAGGGTTAATTAACCAGTTTATCACCTTGATTTATATAATTGTTTTATCCCCACATTGGAGTGTTATTAACGTTGTGGCGCGGTCCGGAGCAAAATTGGTTAAATTATGGCATCACAAATGGTCAAATTTTGCCACTTTTTCAGTATATGTAGATGTCAGGGAGTAACCGGAATTCCGGTTTAAAAATTTTGTTTGAAATTTCCCACATTTTTACTTCATCTGTGGTCCAAACATATGATATTCAATGATCAAGTTTCAATACAACCAGGCAAAAGAAAAGATTAACTCAGCAATTTGCCGTGTGAAACGTTAGTAGGGCAAATAATTTCAGTAGGAATTTTTCATCTTAACCTGCAGGAGTTTGTTAACAAAACAGGCCAGGTCGACGCTTGTAGCAGCCATTTTACACATTCAGATGTCTGTGGCTATGTTCGAATTAAACTGTCCAACTCGGTAACGGAGTATGGTTTACGTAGAAGTGCTTAGCGTAAGCTTGGCTAACATAAATTGCGTCAAGCACCAGCCAGCGCGCTTGTAAACTTTGTAAATCAGGCTAAATTGAAGTAAAGTAACGTTATCTACAACGCAGCCAGAAACTGCTTTCTTGGCAATGACCTGTATTTATTGAAACTGTGCGAGCAGTATTACAATTTGTCTCATTTATAGCTTTCTGATTAGAAAGTTATCATCTAACTAACGGGCACTGTTTGCACAACGCTAGCCTAAGTAGTGTCTCTTACCACTGATCAGAAAGTTGCTTTCTATTATTTTTCCTAGAACCATATAAACCAATAAATTCAAGCTTCCTACAATGTAACAAACGTATGTGTGCTAAAGGAGGCGACGGGAGACAAAGCGAAAGTGTTTATTCTACGCTCCATGCGGTGTAAGCACATTCAATTTGACGCAGTATACGCAAGGGTGTATAGTGGAAGGCATTTTTTGCCTTGGGTGTCCAAAAACCGACATATTTATCAATAAATAAACATTATTATCTTCCGCAGTCTCTTTAAAGTTTCAGAATGGCAATATTGCCATCACAATACATTACGTTTAATATAAAAGTTATTTTCAATACATTTTAAATCCACTATACCTTCATTTCTTCCTTCATATGTTTTACTATATATAAGTTTCGAAGGCCAGGTTCCGTCTCCGGATCCGATTTAAATAGATGGTTCCGGTTGCTTGTTCCGATTCCGGTAAATTTCGGTTATATACTGTTATTCCCTGGTAGATGTATAATTATATATATGGTATTAGAATGCGAATACATGTGTACGGTGTCGCTGAACACGGTAAAAGCAATTGTATCTGCGTGGTATGCATCAAATAAGGCAATTGCTTCGGCAATGCAACATAAAAATTACTCTTAAAACCAGTCGTAGTGGAACTACATTTTTTGAGCGGAGCGACGGCATTACTAATATGAACGTACTCAATATCTTGGGAATATATTACGTAGACAACAATAAGTAAATGAAAGAATAGTTTTATTCCGTTCGAACGAAAAGCAAGACAAAGGAAGTCACGTGGCTTATACAGCATGGTGATTAGTGACAATCGAAGCATAGCAATGAAATCACAGGACACGGACCCCCAGGTTAAAACGACTCTACGACCAATAATTAAGCTGTTATGAGCTTAATAGGGTGTTAATTAGCTTAATTAATGATAAAATTGGCAAGTTGCCAAACTTCTAAAATATCAGGTGCACATCCTCACATGATAAGCTTTCAAACAAAAAAAGTTTTTTTGAAATAGGTTCAGTGGTTCTTGAGATCCATGAAAGACGAACGGACATCGACTTTTTTACTCCCAGACAGAAAATAAAAACGCTTCGCTCGGCGACCTCGCTCCGCTCAATGTGTGAGTTATAATTCTTTAAAGCTTTCGTCTTTCTGAGCATTGGAGGAAGAAAATATGAATTATATAGTTAAACTAGCCATTAAAATATTACCCGTCTATTGTTGCAATTGTGGGATTTTACAGTAGCTTAGGGAGCTGAATTTGGAACGTCAAAGTATTCATTAAGCACATAATGTAGTAGCTATGCTGGCCCCAATTCCCTCGCTTTGCGAGTTACTAACTAGTATTTAAAGATATTGAATAAACAGAAAACACGAAAATAGAGACTTAATAATAAATCATGGGTGTAGTTTAAAAAATGTGGTTTCGGTTGAGCGGGCGTGGAGGAACACGGGGGTTTCTATAGTTTGGCTTCCGGCCACACGGTGGACAGGCTTGGCTAGAGTACCCAACGGTAATGACCACTGTTCGTTTGCTGCTCGAACATTGTCGTACCACTGTTAGCTTGATGTTCGCTCTGTCGAAATGCGATAATCATTGCCGGCTCGTACTTTACTGTAGTGTAGCTGAAGTTTGTTTAAGGATCGGTATTCTACGTCAGTTTCCTGATCTCGTGTCGATTATTGTTGACGATAGAACTTCATTGAATGGCCGTGGTCGGGGCAGGTTGATAGCTCCGGGAACAGCGAAAATTAGCCGTTTAATACCGGTTAACCGAAATTCTCTAGTTTCGTCGTGTCCGGCTAAAGATTCAATTTCGGAAGCGCCGGATTTGATCGAAGCGACATCGTCTTACGGGTAAGTGAAGAGTGAAGGATATAACGGTACAATAAAGCAGCCGTTTGATCTGGCATGTAAGGGAGTTTTCACACAAAACCGGGAAATTAGTGATTCCTACAGAGACGAGATTCATGCAAGATTTCTTTGCGGGTTACTGCGGCGAAATTGAACATAAATCTTTTTACACCGTCAGACATATTGCGCGTAGTGTTTGGATTATTTTATACTGATTATTGGGCCCAATCCCAGTTGGGGGGAAAAATTATTTTACGCTTGCTATAGCACCCATCTTTTGGAAACTATGCCCCCATAGTCTCTGTACCCCCAATCATCTCTCACCCCCAAAAGAGATCACTTCGTGATCAGGTTCGCCCCTTTTGGAAACATAAACCTTGATGTTGAACTCATTATTCTATGATTTAGGATGGGTTGCTTTTTGGCTTTTGGAGGCTTTTTTTCAAACTTAAGCCGCCTTCGCTTCGCTCAAAAATTCTACCCCCCTTAATCCGCCCATGGGTAAAAAACGTCCGCTCTTTCGATTTAGAATGGTTTTGAGGCTCTAGGGTCAAAGGGTAAGTCCCCAGGGTACCCCTAAAAAGGGGTTTTTCAAAAAATGAACATTTTAAAAAGTGACGATTTTTAGAAAATTGACTATAACTTTTGAAAGGAGTGATGGATTTGGATGAGGTCTTCACCATACAATGTGGAATTTAATAGGCTTTCATATGATAACAAAAAATCGTTATAAAGTTTAGTGATGGGGAAGTTGGGGCAATGTGGGTAAGTGATGCAGGGTAATTCCGTAATTATGGAAAAAAATGAAAAAAAATTTTTTCGTAATAACATGGACATATTATATACCGTTAGACGCGGAATGACGAGAGGAGTTGAATGGAGGCAATTTCGTTACAAAATTTTGATATTGTAAGAAATTATGGGCAAATACGTGAATTTATAAAATATTAAATTTGAGAAATTTGCTTTGTGGGAGTAACAGCTTAGTGCGGGGGGTTCGGGGGGCGGCAGCCCCCCGACTTAGGCTTAGGCTCAGTCTTAGGCTTAGGCTAAGTATATTTTGCTATTGAAGATTATTGACTATTATAGACAAATGCAAGATATCTTACATTTATAATGGATAAAGAGCATGTAGTTGAGCGAAAAATTCCCCTTGAGGATTGTCTTTAAATTGTTGTCGCCAGGTATATTCCTTCAAATAACGATCAAACAACTGCGGTTTCACTCCACCACGTGTTCGGATAGATTCTTTGAGCCGGGCCCACAATCCATCGATGTTCTGTGTATGTACGGTATGATCAGTGGGATTTACAAATTGTCTATTATGATGATTGACAGTTTCGTGCGTGTAGAGATGTGGCCGTGGAAGGGCACGTAAACCGTCAATGTAGGTACGAAAGCTGTCGGTTAGGATTCGGGTTCCAGGTAAAACATGTTGAATAATTAATGGGATTACTGTTGGAATTTGTCGGTTGTTGACTGGGAAGAGAAGACACCTTTGAGAATGTCGCTCGATCATACCAAGAACCCAGCCATCTTTTCGTCGACGTAAACCACGATGATATTTTTGCCGAAAAAAAATAGATTCGTCAATCTCAACGTCAACACCAGGGCCTCCCAATCGCAGATACTGCCAGTAGTCCCTGTCGAATGCAACCGCAATGTCTCGGCAATAGTTATACCAATCGGTGACGGTATTTTTACTAACATGTAATTGCTTTTGAATCCATGTTGTAGTCTGTTTGTCGATGTAGGCTTGAATTAATAAAATTGCATTTCCAAGAGAAATGTGATGACTAGCGAAAAAAGATCCTTGCCGGATCGAATATTTTTTTCGACAAGTGGGGTGATTTGAACATCGCCATTCCCAGTCGTCACACCTGCCGAAATCTCCACGCTTTGCTAGGTAACAGGGTTGGCCGCACTCGCAATCCTTGTAGTTAGCTAATAAACGTCGTCGAACAAGGTGCTTGAGAGTTGAATCATTATCAATAGTTTGTCGCGCCAGTTCAGTATACGTTATATCGAGGTCTCGAATATTATTAATCTCCACAATTTCGTTTATAGGAATTATTGTGAATTGCTGATTCTTGTGACGTCCGGGCATTATTTATTTATCTAAAAATAAAATTAACCTTGGCTTAGGGTTTAGTAAAGTACTGTACCGGCAAACGCAGGCGAGGAGGCTTAAGCTTAGTCTAAGAGTTAGGCTTAGGCTTAGGCTTAGTATAAGGCTTAGTCGTAAACGGAAAAAACTGTGAAAATGAACTGCAAGGCGGAGCTAGGGCCGACAATTGTCTGCCGTCCCTGATATGTGAAGAACGACAAGTCGGAGAGGTCTGCCAATGGCACCAATCGACTCAGGAGGGCGGATTTAGTATAAAAGATGTCATTTCAGAAAAATTCCATGGTTGGTTGAATTACTCCCCCCAACTGGGATTGCGCCGATTATTGTAATTAATATGTCAAAATTGCAGGCTTTCGTCTAGGTATAAGTTATTAACTGGGCAATGGAGTCGCCGATTCGTGCTTTTAGTTGGTGTGTGGATTATACTGCCGCACACAAAGCATCAAGAGATTAGGCAAATCTTTGGGGTTAACTATATGGGTCATTTCACGAAACTATGTCATTTAGTCGGGGGGGGGGGCACATCGTCACTTTTTGGCCCATAGCACTAGTATTTTTCGAGGAAATTTAATATCGCTGTGAGCATGTCCGACGATCATAATGAGGTATGGTGGACCTATGTACCCCTAACATAGCAGGGGCCAGAAGCCTTCAAACCGGGTTGGCCAAGTGAAGCCAAAAACACATGTCCCACTATAAACGTTCGCCGTATCGCCAGCACGTGATACATATATGTGTTTTTCATTTCAGTGTGATCCTTTGGTATTTGCTAGTTTTTCCGCAAAAACTTGGGAGTAAGCATCGACACTGAAGCTGACATCAAGCTTCCGAAAATTTTTTCCCTGACATGTAACCCCCGACCAAGGTCAAATCTGGCAGCTTGCATACGCTGGTAAATAACGTCAAAGTGGACTAGCGCCAAAAATGCTATATAACAGTAATCGTAATCGGTGTTATTAAAAAAGAATATCAGTTTCTGTCTATGTGTTGTTTGATTATGCTGTCGAGGGTCATAAAGTGCCTAAAATGGGGTACGCAAAATGTAGCCCCCCCACCCCGACCTGCCGAAAATTAAATTCAAAAATGCCAAATTTAGCATACAGTCTTACAATAGGCCGGATAGAAACATAGTAACGCCCCACTAGAATCGACCCATGTATTAAAAATTTTTAATGAAAATGTAGCCCCCCCGACCTGACGTATAGCCTCCCCCCTCGACCGCAAGAAATTTAAGAGAAACCGAATATGGCAAGAACTATATTAGTATATAAGTTCATCATCATTGCGCCATGATATGGGTCCGTGCTGTTAACTGGGTAGCTAGGGAACCCTTCTGCGTGCCCGCACATCTATTCTTCGCATTGTCCTTGGTATCATCACCTAAATGTAAGCTAATCATACATCAATTGTGTTTGTTTTGCAGCAGCAGCGTGTCAAAATTAATCTAGAATCTCTAGAAGTAGCGAAAGTTTCACGCAATGTATGTTGTACGAAGGTGTAACCCCCCAACCTGAGGTGTAGCTCCCCCCGACCTCAGGTCTAGCTCTCCCGAGTAAAACATATCGGGGTGCCAATTTTTACAAGGCCTAAGGATCTGGTTGAAATTTTTTGTCGGACATCCCCCGCTCATGGTTGGTTTGTGAGCATAAAATGGTATCTGTAGGTGATGTCTCAGTTGTGCTAGAAAAACTTCTGCGACAGACTTGTTCTAAATTGGTCGATTTTTAACAATAAAAGGGCCAAAGGGCCCTAGCTGCACTAATTTTAGTTCGCAAGTCCTCCAAATGGCTTGACCGTGACCCTTTTGGTCCGACTTGCATACAAACATACCATGGTTCATATGTCATTGCGTTCCTACAGAATAATGACTTATTTCGGATTAAAATTTGACCCCCGGGCGTACCCTTTGCGACCCCTGTAGCAGGTTTCAGGTAGCTCGTTTTGCATAGAGACATCGATATTTGAAAAATTCAGGGTTTTTATGTCGGAAGGGGTCCAGACACTGTACATACGAAAATGTTTCATTTTGGCTTCAAAAATGGTGTTTCAAAAGTACATTTTTCGTGAAATGACCCATATAAAATCTTAGGTATACTTATTTGCGATTTCTTAGTCGTTCAAGCTTAGTTTTTTTCTATTGGACTCACAATTTCTGCGCTTAGACACATATCCGTGGTGCAACCTTGCAGTGAGAGAGTTACTATGAATTTGCCCATAATACGTGGCTCAGTTGGGAGAATGTGTTACATTCGATTGTAAAGTAGGGTGTTCAATGCTGGCGGGAACACTCAGCTTTCCATCATTCTGGGTTCGGTGAATTAAGTAGCATACGTACGAGAACGGATCGCCGGGACACAACTTGTGGAACAAGTTACCGTTATGGCCATCCTATGGGCTGGAAGTCGAGGAACGTACATTCCACCTGCTGTATACAGTCCCAGGCTAGATGGGCTGAGTTGAAAATCAAAGCATGGCAAACATTAACAAAAACATGATTAATACGTCACAATATGTAGAGAATATTGTACCAATGTAGTGGTAGATCAGAGCGTAAAAACTTGTAGATAATAACAGATGTTTTGCTTCTGATTCAATGTTCCTTCGTTCTATACATTGTTCAAAAGATGATTTTTTAACGGATTCTGAAACCATATAAAAATAACCCGTCAGTTTTGCCACCGTAATATTCCACATTCGTTTCTATATACATCCTTCATAACACTAATTATAAGAGGCCGAAAACATTTTCTTGGCAAAAACAGTTTTGCGTTGTATCAATATTTGCAACTATGCTTTGTTAATTTTGTTATTACAGTTTCTGAAATATTTTGTACTGTCTATTCGCTAATCATTAATTATTCCTCATTAAGACAAAGTACGGGCTAGCTATTCTGTATGGTCGCCAAGGTCCCATAGTAATGTACACGTAGCTTTGTGATTTCTAACAAAGTTTCCCTTGTATTAAATTCAAAAAGTTACAACTTACGCAAACTGGAAAATAGTGTCCTAATCCATAGCAACCAAGAAATATAAATGTTTGAAATTTGACCAGTTGTGCTATCGTTCTTGTAGGATTGCCATAGACAGACATGCGAATTTTACTGAGAACTTTGAAATCCGATATACTGCGTTGCAGTTGTTGCCACTTGTGTATTTTAATATTACCTGTTTTATGGTGGAAGTGCTGTAACCAAATGTGTTCCATTCAATAGGTTGTAGTTAGGATTTGCTAACTGCTTAACGGATTTTGTCTTCGTCTTGTATCCTTCTTACCGTTTAGTTATAGTTTGCTATTTATATTTTAAAGTATATTATACCAATTTACAATAATACAAGCGATGGTTTTTGTTTAATCCAATAACACAAACAATTTGATTCATTTAATAAACACTTTGGGTTCACGACTAATCGGGTTAAATAATCTGGGTATTATGTCACAAGACTAAAATTTTACCTGGGGTTCCCAACCCCAAATTCAGGTTACTTGAGGGAAACTGGTACCTCATGTCAACTGGGTGGCATTTAACAACAGTTGGCTTTTTCATGCATTATGTATGCTGTTTTTTCTTCCATATTTATTATTAACCCACTGGGAATTTCCAATTCTGCAGACCGCACTTCATTTAACTTAGCATATAGTTGAAATATAAGTAGTAGTATTAAGTTCTGTTATAACCTTTTTTGTTAGGACGGGCAATTTTGGTGTCACCTCTTAATAGCTGGAGGAAGCCAAAATTTACCTGAAGGTAGATAAGATCTATTTGGAGAAACAACAGAACCAGGGGAGTACGAAAATTCTGGGGACCCATATCCCTCTGTGGATAAGCCACTTCTGTGCTCTTAAAGAATGTAATTTTATGTTTTTTCAGTCACGTGACTTTGGCTTCGGAAACAATCGATGATTATTTGTCGAATGCATACACAACGGTGCGTTTTGGCCACCTGTGATAAAAAAATTTGAGTATTTTGTCTTGTCTAGCATACATTATCACACGCGCTACTCAGTGCGAATGTAATTTTGGTAAATGATAGTGACGTTAATTATCGTCTCTACAACGCAGTCAGGAATTTCATAATA
Source organism: Trileptium ribeirensis (assembly GCA_030248225.1). Classification (NCBI taxonomy): domain Eukaryota; kingdom Metazoa; phylum Nematoda; class Enoplea; order Enoplida; family Thoracostomopsidae; genus Trileptium; species Trileptium ribeirensis. The sequence goes on along the minus strand of JASANE010009503.1, from coordinate 92,933 downwards.
ATCGAATGTCATTTCATCGTCAAAATCTCATCTCAGGCCATTAGAACTACGGCAGCACATATAGACCAATCCGTGGGAAGTGGTTCCCAAATATCATTGTTGCAACGCTAGATCCAAAGCTGACTTTTAAAAAACACGCCAACGACGCTATCGGAAATATAAGCCAAAGAAACAACGTTCTGAAGGCTATAGCTGGGACTAGGCGTAGCCAGTCGAAAGAAACAATCATTCTTACCAACAAGGCTATACGATGGTCGATCTTCAACCATACGTTTCCGTACTGGTTTTCGATTGCTTGACCCAAACGTGAAGATGATGCAAAAAGCGCAAGACATCGCTCTGCAGCCGGAACCCGGAATTCTTAAAATCTGTTCCCAAGACCATCCGCACACAGAAACTAAGATTCAGAGCATAAAAATTCATAGCCTTTAATACCTGGCGCAGCGATTCACCAGTTATAAATATCCGTCACGAATTTAATTGCGTACGTGCCAAGTCACGGAAAAAGAAATACACGCTGTAATCAGTGGCGGCTAAAAATATCCGGATCTGCCATCTCTAACTCTAACATAGGACTAAACCAAATGTTGATGAAGTAAATATGTACGATCGGAATAGCGGATGTAGTAACCCCCTGCAGGTCACAATTTCTGCTGTGTGGACATGCGTCATCAGACATTAGCCCGGATGAAACCAAACTACACCATTCAAACTGATGGAGCTCCGTCAGAGCTACGCTTGGGGCTTAGTTCCGTGCTGCACACTACAGCAACAAAATCGAAAATCAATGTTCTCAAGCAATGTACAAAATGATTCAAACAATTCATAACGTTAAACACCTGTGCAACTGCATAAAGGTTTCATCACCAATCTTGAGCATATCGACATATATAAACAGCCTGCCGAAGTGCTAATGTTAATCAAATTTTAGCAATGAAAGCAGAAGACTCTTATCTATCACAGCAACATGTTTACTAACTCGCTGTGAGAAGAAACGGTAAAATTTGTATCTCCAGTCGCGAACAAAACCAAGTGTACACATGGGCGGTCGCAGTTTGGTCTGTTCATCTAAACGTGCACGAACAAAATTGCTCTGTGTCCGAACGTACACAATGTCATCTGGACGCGAACAGACCCAATGCCGTATTGTGCACTTACATTGTTCGTGACTGAATAATTCTATAATATAATTATAATTATATTATATTCGGCATGTCGCAGTCTGCATGCAGGCGGATGCGTAACCGAAGATATTTTCGTTTTACTTGGGAACCATGAAAACCCGACACTCTTATTAATCGAAAAGTTATGTGATCGCGAACAAACTAATTTTTAGCTTTCTGTGGCTCTTAAAGCTTTAGGAAACCAATAATATTACGACTGTTAGTACGTTCAGGCTACATTACCGTCATTTTTAGCACATTTTTAAGCCGATAAGACCAAGTTCCGAGTTGTTTTAATATTTACAGGTAGTGCTTCGGTTATTAAAGTGGGATGCAAAAAGTTGCTTCACATGGCACTGCATAGAGTAACAACTACGATTCCATCAGTTATGGTAGCCATTCCGCAGTTCTTACTAATATCGAATGGTTCAGTAAAACGTTGAATTTGATTCGCAAGCTTTCTAGTTTACCAACAGACCAATCGGCGTCCAACTCCGTTGTTTTCTCCTCAGTAAACAGTAGAGATGATGTCCCTACTGCAGTTTCAGATCTTTAGCTATCTCTGTATTTCAGGCTAACGCTGAAGAAGTACAATGGCGCGATCAATCATCAGCCGCCGTTGTGTCTCCGACGTTTAGTCGGCAGTGGCAACAGCCAGTAACAGCGATTGATTACGAAAATCATTCGCCAATTTGTGGCGTCGAGTACGTTGATTTCGAAATGTTCACCGGATCCTTGGAACTCCATCTGGCCACGTTCAACGGAACCATCGATGAAACCGATATAGATCAGTATGCGTTTGAGGTGAGCTGAATGTATATATTAATAATTTTAGGCAGTGTGAGTGTGTGGGAAATATTTTTGAAAGTTTTCATCAATATCCTTTTTACGCAGCTCCACATTTTTATCTGACTGCAACAAAACAGTGTTCGATAATCCAATAATACGTTTCCATAATCCAATAGTAAGCTATTCGTTAGACCATAATGTGAACATTGTCGTAAGATATTAGGGTTTTCTTCTTGAAATTCAGTTGCGTGTAAAATTCTCCACTGGTGTGTAAAAATTCTTCAATTTAGTGTGCTTCAAATATGTACCATGTGTACAAAATCTTTGTCTATGCTAAACTTAAGTTGACCCCGCTAACCATCCTATTTTGCGATCTCCGATGTTGAATCCACATCCATTGTTGCGGAACAAATAGGATATTCGATTTGGTTCATTGCTAGCGCAGCCTTAGAAATTTCCATTAGGTTTAGGACAGTTCAGTAACATTTTATGGCGTCTAAATAGGATTCGACTGTGTTCGCGAACAAATTTAATGTAACTATGACGTCATAAACGAAACGTCCCTATGATTTATTAATTAGTGTTCGTGAACAAAACCATTGTTAATTGAAATCCGACAAAATTCTGTTCGCGAACAAATTTGATATTCACGAACAAAATCTAGCATTTTCTGACCGACTAGAAAATGTTCATTGACGAGATTTTCTACAAAAAACAAAATAGTATGGTTAACGGGGTCATTTTAAGTTTAGTTCCGTATATATGCATATGCAATATAAAATACGAAACCCAAGTGGTTGGCAATGTTTTGCGCTGCAATATATACCTCTAAGGATTTAAACTTGGAGTAACGAGTGCTCAAACGTACATGCATTAACGTTTCCATATCCTTGTCTAGCTTTTAATTATTAGTATTGAAGTCGCAAGCCTGTGCAGATGCCGGCTTTAAGCACACACTGCTACTGTCAAGCAAATATCAGAGGTATGTAAATTTTCTTCGGATGTGTGAATTTTTCCACAGTGTTTTTTAAACAGTAATTTACACAAAAACAAACCAACTAATTAATGTTTTTATCTGAAATGACTACCAATATTTTAAATATTGTATTGACGGAAGGTTTAAACATTTCGATAATATGACGAGTGACATACCTAACAAACAAATTATTATTTTACCATGTGGTAGGATTGCAACTCGGTGTAATGCACTATTTTTTTGACTCAAATATCTTGAAAAAGAGTGTTGTTATCGATGCTGTGTCATTGCTTTAGACGCAGTTAACCGCATCTATTAACATTATTACCAGTATTGTTTGATAGTAGAAAATTTGGCACTGTTGAAGCAGGGGGGTCAGGGTATTGTCTTGCAGTAAAATTTTTGGTATATTTAGACTCAGCTCGACGAGTTGAGTTCAATAATACTCAATATGACCATTTTCAGAAAAAAATTCCGATTTTTTGACTCGGTGCAAGGTATGTTAAATATCGAAAATAAATTCCTTCCGAATTTCGAGCTACATAACCCGAATTCCGAATAATGCACTATTCAACGCAGCTCGACGAGTTTAGTTTAACTGTACCGATTTTAACTCAATTAAGCCACACAGTTATGAATTATTTTAAAACAAACTAAAATGTTACATTTTATATCTTAAACCCGATACATCTTCTAGATTTCATGAACCATGGCCCCAAATGGATGAGCAGCAAACTGTTGACGCCATACAAATTCAGGCAGGTATCTTTGAACAATCCATCCAGAACACCCGTACGGTCTCAAAAATCATCTTTAGTCGACCCAATAGCCCGTCAATATTCTGGGTGAGAACTTCCGCGTTATTAGTATTAACAAATTCTCTATTATGGTGAATACTCTCTACAGTTCTTACTGACGGAACACCGCCATTGTCGTGATGCACTATATCACCCCTCTTAGCCAGATTGTAAGGGCTCCCACAGTCACATTATAACTATTACTAACTAACCCAAATTTAGCCAAGTATACAATAGTACTATCATAATTTGCCGTTATTCGGCAGACGTCAATAAATTTTACATTTAACTTTCCAATTTCATGTTGCCTGATAACATTATCGGTTCAATAATATTTATTATTTTTTGGTCTACCGCGGGTGGCCATATTTCAAATATAATATCTGAAAATATACTAAATTTAAGGCTTAGGCTGAGACTAAGCCTAAGCCTGGTACTAAGCGTAAGACTAAGCCTAAACAGTTCTTCCACTAAACATCACGCACCAATGCATCAAACATATCTAACCAAATTTCAAAATATCCATTTTTCGCTTGCATTCCCAATGCCCGACACCATATCTTGTTACCAGGGCAACCTATTGAGATATCCCATACAATTCTAGATAGGACATTGAGGTTTCTATAAAATATCCAAATTTGAACCTAATCGGTCCAATCAAAAGTTATGGTCAAAACTGAAAAAACCAAAATCCATATTTTTCTAAAATTTTTCAACACCTGAATTTAGGGCCCTCTCCTGGACTAAGGAGATTTTTTCCATTGGAAAGAGCGCAAAAACTGACCTATATTCAGGAGGGGGCAGGTGATATAAAGCGAAGCTTTTGGAAAATATTTACAAAAATCCTCTATACCCAAAAACGCAAAAGAAAAGAACAATAATTTATCATCATCAGGAGGCTATCGTGCAAAAGGGGCAACCGTGGTCTCGAAGAGACCTTTTTAGGGGTGCGAGATGATTGTGTGTCAAGAGACTATGGGGGCTACACCTGAAAAGCCGTTGGGACCCTTCCCTGATACCCCCCTACTTCAGGAGAACCAGAAAATTTTATAAAATGCGTGAGTGATATATTTAAATCGGGATTCGCTGCGGTAAAGGAAACTGCAATACATTCTGGCTATCATGTCTTTGTCAAAATGACAATGATTGTGCTGCAACAATTTTTAGCATATCCATGGCGACCTGATTAGAGATCGGACACAGTGGCGCCGTCTGGTCTTATTTGGGCATTCCTAAACGGATGATTCTAATAATCGCGTCACAACTACAAAAATGCAGTGCCGAGTGACGAAATTCGTGTGGTTGCGTTAAAACAGTTAATGTTACTAATAGCAAGAGTGCATAAGTCCCTAATGCACTCTTGCTAATAGTAATTAGTTCTATATTGCAAGACATGACTTCACAAAATTCATAAACGTCTCGATATTATTCACTCGTAGTGTACTTGTGCAGTTGTTCAGTCTACGGAGCACATGTTATTTGAACATCGAACAACATTTATCATATTAGAACTGTGCGAAACAAATATATATCTTCCGCATGTCAATGTGATACACGTCGAGGTTGTTTTTGCAGGGCTACGTTAGTCACGTGTACGATCCGACCAATTTCTACGTTCAGAAATCTGTACAGTACGATGCGCTTTTTGCTTTACAAGATGCTTTAAGGTAGGTATTTCTATCAACATCAACATTATCGTAGCCTCGTGGTGTAACTATTCTGTCTTCTCCAAACTACCAAAGCTGTACCAGGGGTCTCCTCAGTTCGGAACTGGGGTCCGACGCATTCTACTCCCTAATTCGTATGGACATGCGCCAGTTTGGGGATTACAAAATATTGTGACTGATAGAAAGCGTCAAAATTTATGTATATTAATAACTGATTGCAAGTATGCGTATTAAATTTTTAACCCCGTTGAGACGAATTTGATTATTTTTTACTAAAAATAAAGAAAAATTAGCATATTTAGCACCGCATAGGGAAATTCGCTAATTTTTAATCAGAGGAAATATGTACTTGGGTGTATGAATTCAGGAACGCCAAAATTTATATGAGGAGGTTAAAATACCCGAGTCTTGTACATATGGAGAAACTAGCTATATTAGGTACAGTCTAAGTTTGGTTTAGAAACAACTCCGCTGTAGTTTCAGTATTAATTATAGCTAAGCAATTTTTCCCATTTAACTGTTACCAACCCTTTTCTCATATGTTTGATGTATAGCTTGCACTGAAGCATTGTGTTTGGTCTTATATTATCAGCATATTTTTATTGTTCTAACCAAGTTAATCTTTGTCACCCAACTGTATTTCTCACGGTGATCGTGATCGCCGTCGTCATACGCTGCTGAATGCAACTGTTCAATTCCGGAGATTTGAATCACGGGGCTTGCTTGCAGTACACATTTTGAACGTGGTCGTTGTCCTAAAGATACCAAGGTGACAGGAAATAAAACGCTTTGGAACAGTAGGAAAGGCCATCATGGCTGTCTTTAAATGGTTTTTCAGTCAACCTTGTTTGTAAAGCAATGTCAAATCACAAAATCGGCCACAGTAGATATTATGGCAAGCCTAATCGTGGCGCGGCGGCATGAGTCTCGCGTGCATCGTGCCAGTAACGTCCATGGGTTTGGTCTTGGTTTGCCGTGCAACCTAAATTCATCACCTTACCTTATTCCCCTTCGTATCGCACAATAGTATTTGTCAACAAGTTGGCGCGAGTGATGAGGGGCGGTGTTTGCCAGACGACGTATGGCCAGCGTGACCACACTCTCTTAAAAACCTTCATGTTACCATAATTTCTCTTTACAATGCCACCAGTACTGATAGACTTCACTATGACCGAAATTGTTTCTTGCTGAGGTCCTTTTTATTCCACGGTGTGGTATTTTCAATTTACATCACAATCGTGGTCTTGCAGTGGCTGCGACTGGAAATTCTGCTGACGCCTCTTCCGTGGGAATTAGGTGTCCTCTTTGCGCTACGGAAACTGGTTTTCCATGGTTGGGGTACTGTTGTTAGCAAGACTGGTAAGGTCTGGTTTATGGAACGGTCATGGGGGTGTATTGATGCATATTCCTATTTTATTGTTCTCAGTGATATGATGCTGGCCTCTCCACAAGTTCAAAATTTCACCTGAAGGGATTTGAGCTGTGCCCCCTGCGCCAACTGGGGAAAACCCCAAATATATACCTGGGGGAATTTCTTCCAAGTTTGCTGGGGAATCCATCCCCGGTCAACTGGGGTTTTGTAGTTGAAATTTATGGCGGTTTTCATGCATATTGTTCTTTTTGTTTCATATCTACTGAAGATTTGTATTTCTACGGGCTGCATTGCATTGAAACTGAGCGAGCAGAATTTCCACTCAGGGCTCTATTGGAAAATCGTGAAAATTTTTTATGTATCACTGTCATTCATAACTCATTTTCGGATGGATGGATTTCGACAAATTTTTTGTTCGATTGTAAAAGTGAAGACGATGTGCCTTTTAGTTGAACGCGAACAGTTACGACCCCATCTTCCGTGTCAAAATGACAATAACATGTTTTTAAGGTTTTTTCCAAGTCTTGCCATACGGGTACCAGTCTTTCACAGCTCATATCTCTGAAAAATGGAGACCACCATAAAGAATCAACTCATCGAGAATCTACAACTTTGATAGCTATAACTTTTTTGCTGGAACGCTCAACGAGCCGCTGTGGTCCCGAATATGGTTCATCGACCCTTTGCCAACAATAGCGATTTTCCAGATTTCGCCGTGTTATTGCTTATTTTTACCTTACAATGAGTGTCTATTAGGTTCTCGCAAGCTGTATATGATGGTTTTGCTATCTGGAGCTGAACTTTACTATGTTATACCTTTTCATGGGGTTTCAAGGGTTTTGCGGTATACGACCCCTGCAGAACGAACTTCTTTTTTAAGAACAATTGCTTTTAGTAAACAGTTTTTAGTAATTTTATTTCTAAACAAATAAATTTTTTACTCGTGTAGTGAGTTTTCATTTGATTATATATTGCGTGCAGAGCATCAAAAATGGTCTATATAGGTATTTCTGAAACGGAATATAATGATTTGGTTATTTTGAGTTCACCGTGCATATTTCATACCTTTTCATGAGTTTTCAATGAGTTTGGTATCAGTGAGCCCGATTTATAAAATATAGTCTGTCTTCTGTCATTTGGTTACGTATTGCGTACTGTTCATATAAAATTGTCTACATAGGTTTTCAACAGTGAGTAACTGGAAACGGAACTGCAATTTTTCGCCGGAACCGGAACTGAACCCGGAATCTGGTCTTGTATAAAAGGCAAAATGAAAGAAAGCATTAATGAGCATCTTTGATGTGAACGATGGGCATGTAGGGTGATTTACCCGATTAAACACGTAGATTTCATTGTTTTAAAAGTATATTGGGTACCTCCTTACCCTACTGGTCTGCTGCATGGGGCTATAAATGCTAAATTTCGCTAACAAAATTGTGAAATTTTTCTGTGTACGTTGGGGGCCGTGGAGACAAATGCATTTGCTGCCACTAAATTCTGTCAGCGAGTCATGTGACCACAGCGCAGCCCCCAAGAGGTCGGTTACCATGTCGACATTAGCGAAATCGCCATTTACATTATGAATGCGACGACAGTGTTTTGTATCGTCTGCAAATTTGTAATTTTTTGCAGAAATGTATGTGTCGATATCGTTGATAGAGTATAGGAACAGTACAGCACCTAACACGGATCCTTGCGGCACTCCGCTCGTAATGTCCGTCCAGTTACTACTACTACTACCGTTAACTATAACCGACTGACTACGCCCACTTATAAATGACCTTATCCATGGCAACAATGGGTCTACTACCCCATACACTAGTAATTTCCGAATAAGCCGCTGATGAGGGACTCGATCAAATGCTTTTTAAATCTAAATAAATAGGGTCCAGTTACGTCGAAATGTTTATCTCTAAGACCACACTGTGTACATTCAGCCTTTGAAAGTGACATCTCCTGCTCAGAAAATCTCTTTACAATTGAGGTCACAATTTTTAATATATTGTAGTGTTGAATATTGTAATGAATTTTTGTTACTAGAACTCAAAATGAAATACAGGATTTGTTGCGAATTTTTTTGATTTTGCACTCAGCTCAACAAACCGCATACATATAAAGAGCGAGATGACACTCTCGGAGTTTTAGGGCTGTTAACACGAGGCACTGGTTGAAGCAACATTGTAATAGAACACTTATACGTAAAAGCTCTTCCAAAAATCATCATTGGACACAGAACATGCTCCATACAAGGTTGTAATAGTAGGTGAAAATTTTTCGTAAAGGACAGACTTCATTATAGCTATCTGAGCGCAGCCTTTTATTTACTAACTGCATCAATGAACAAAAGAAATGCTTTCAAAATGAGTCTGCAATCTTTAAAATTTACTGTACATGACCAGAAATAAACGCGCGACAAATCAGAAAAAACTTCGGCTGAACTTTTTCCTATATTGTTTCCTGGTATAGTTTTGTTGTAGTATTTCGCTTCTATAAGCTAGGCGTCTCGTTTCTGCTACTTTTTCAGCGAAGATAACAATACAAGAAGGAGAAACTGTAATAAAATATATCATGCATTAATTTCTTTCAGATCCTAAATTTAAAGGAAAGATTTTAATAAATCAACTTGAATTTACACTAAGTGTGTCTAATCATATTATGTTTTTAGATGAAAACATGACTTCTGTAGTCCATTTGTCGAAAAGCTGTGCGCAAAATTGTCTTGAAATTAGATTCGGTACAGAAAAATTACGCGGTAGCGAAATTTATATTTATTCACGAGTAATTTCAAAAATCGTCAATTTCTATATCTAGTCTTAACATAATCTCTATAATCTCTGTAGTCTTAACATAATATCAGTCTCTATAATTATGTCTGAAATCTTGTGATAGGTATTTATATAAAATCAATGCCTAAACGTACAAGTATTTACAATTGTGTCTCCGTTTTGTTTCAGCTTGAAATATGTCCTTCCTAACAAAATTTGTGTCCTCCGCGTATTCATATAAACATGTAAAAACGTGCAGTACTCGCAAAACTGAGTTAACACGTTAAACTCTATGTAAACATTAAGTCAGTTTGCCCGCTACACTTCAAACTGTTACATTAGCTATGGTAAGATTTAGCTAAGCGAAAATTTATTTTATTTCAGCGCTAGCGCTTTAGTTACAACAGCAGCAAAACCGTAGAACAAAAACTGTTTCACTGCGTGGCTAACCGCCGTCATATTATTGAGATTATTCGCAAACCCGGCGTTGCTTATGAGACTAAATTAATATTACCTGAAGGTAACCATACAGCATTGACCTGATAATGTTCTGTGGATGTTAGTAAGCATACTATGCGTACAACGTCTAATGGATCCTCATCCTTGAGACGTATCAACGCGTTTCAGAAGCATAACGTTAAAGTATATTTAAAGTCTCGTATGTGCCATAGGTACAGAATAAATTTGTGTTTGTACTTAAGGTGTTATCTGTGAAGAGCGTAGTAGTTTCAATCGAAGTCGAAATTGTCAAGTTTACAGGTTTGTGGAGCTGTAATCGTTTTGTAACTTCAAAATACGCAGTCCTAAATTCAGCACTACAGCGTATTTTAGTTGTTGTTTATTTACAGAGTTTTGTTTGAAAGTAATGTCGCTGCTATAAATTGCAATTAAACGCAAGGTCAGCAGCTTGGAAAAATAGTTCCCGCCGCCCGCGCTGAAACCATGGTGACACGGTTGAAACTGTTATATTACTAACTATCGCTGGGCTTTTGGTGCACACAATTCGCGAAACATATGTTGCTTTGGCACGTACATTTTTCAACGGATTAATCGGTGTGACACCGGCTGATTAATTAAAATATCGATACTAATTCGCGCTGCTGTACCTGTAGTGTTTATGGTGCTCTAAAGGTAAACATTGCTGTGCCAAACGTGTTACATAGGTACACCGTTCTTCGAATCAAAAGTTCGCTTTCAAGGTGCACCCACATATTAAAAAATTATTCTATTTTATCGATAACAGTTTTCCCAGCCTGAAAATTTAAACTTTTGACCCTTGAAATAGCAAATATCGCCCCAGAAGAAAGTATCTCTCGATGTACAGTTAATGCGGCGTTCACGTTATAATGTCCCCGCTGTATGGAACTTTTGTCCCCATGTACTGGTGACCCTACCGTATGGACAGTCAAGGTGACACCCATACTGTATATCAATTTCAGATTGTGTACGACACACCCCTAGCTACTGTACTTTTATTTACAGTGTCGTACACACCCTTACCTATCAATTTGGCGCGAATTAACTGTAACAGACAGTGTATGTAGATAATCTGGTTTATTAGTCAACTGTTTTTTAAAATTCTCGATATGTGTACCTAGACCATATGAAAGCTGAGGAAATAATGCCGCACACTGTCATAAAACTGCAAGCAAACACTAATGTGCTTGACACTGTCGAGAAGTGGTAATACGTGTAACTGACTACCTCTGAAAAATTTATTAAACACATGGGGGTGTGTAAGACACACTGTTGTCAATAGTGTTCCTGACACTGTGTGGTGTATATAGGTTCTGAACATTGGGGACATTATCACGTGAACCTCGCATAATCGTCAGTCAAATCAAGCTTGTGAAACGATAGTCAGATGAAAACAAAAAGTGCCTATAATGTTGCTACAGAATTGTTGGTTTAGACCAAGGGTCAAACAGGTCAACAGTATCAATTCTATTATTTTCGTTTGGTCTAATCATATCTTAAATACTTGCAATGTAGCGTAGTACATAGAGTAATCTTAAGGAAATTTAGGATACTTGTTTGAAATGACCACCAAACTAGATTTCCATTGAAATTAAGAAATCAACTAAGGCTAAGGAATTTGAGGTAATGCGAACAGGTATGTGAACAAGGCATAGGCTATAATCACTGTCATAAGTCAAAACACATGCACTCCGTAGCTATTAGTTATTTTATAAACGAAACATATCACGAATATTTTAGTTTTCACTTGCGGAATTATCAATTGATAAAAGCGTTTTTAGACCATGAGCTTTGTCACTATGTTTTGTAGAATTTAAGCAGTGCCTTGGACCTGCCATGCGAAAAATTGGTCAGTAGAAATCGTATAAGTTGTGCACTATATTAATGAATATATATTAATGCCTCGCTTAATATATATTAATAATTATTTGTAACGCTCGGAAAACTATAAATAGTGTAGTGGGTCGCCCTTATTTAACTCTAGGTTCCACCGTTAGGAGGAGACCCTGTACATATACCATGCGTACCATTATGAGCGAATTTTGGTTGGTTTCTAAATTGTTGTATATAGCTTGGATTTGTGTGAGTTCCATGTGGAGGAACAGTGCAAAGAACGTCTCTAAATGTGTAGATTTACAATTATTACCGTTGGGTGTACACCAGAGGTTCACGCGGAGATTTAATACGAAACCATAATTTTCTGATTGCCAAGATATCCCTTCAGTAAAACCTTACAATAAGTTTATGGTGAGTTATCACTATTATTTTTCATGCACAATTGAAGCAAGCTCCCGCACTTGTTCTCTAGTTTAGTTAGAAATCTCGCACAACAAACCTTATACGATGTATACAAATTTGAACAATATTTAAAATTACATCAGCACTTAATAATATAGATAATCTTTTGGGTTGTTTGAAATTTCAGTGTAGTTAACTTATGTTGATTTCAGTAACATTGTAACTGGATTAAACTATTGTTGCAATTAAACTATTTGCAAAGAAACGTTAAAAAAAGTTGTAATTTATCCAACGGTCCCTGCATATCATCTAGTTTATGAAGTGTTGGGGCTAAAAAACGAATAAAATTGCATGTGGCACAATTCTGTGAATGTTTTACTTGGTTCTAAGTAGAAATACCTAATGCATTTTTTCAATTTATCAACTTAAATTTCTTAAAAGTTTATCTTGAATTTACTGTTTTTCATATAAATGTGAAGCCGTGTTCCCCAAAGTACGCTGTAACTATGTATATATGCTGCAAAATATATGATGTAATAGCCAAGAGCCGAACATTTGTTATGTCAAATGCTTTACGAAGACATCAGTTATTATATATATATATCTGTAGCGTATACCTAGTTTTGAAATTTAACAATACTAAAGTGTCGACCAAGTAGAAAATTTTGGTCAGAAACAGGAGAATATGGTATCTAACTGTGTCGCAAGCGGGTCTATTTAACTTTAGCTCTGCCATAAAAGCTCTCAGTTTAATTGGTTACACTTTACACTCAAAATATCACATTATTAAGCTCACACCGTAATTTTGAATGCATTTGGAGCATTAATTTGACGTATAATCACTCGTTTCAGATCGAAAGGTTTGTTTTCCGATAAGTTTTTCTTGTCTTTCGCGATAACAGTAGGAAAATTTTAAGCTCAATCTGCAAAGCTGATTTTAGACACTGCTGTCATTTTATAAAACAGTACTTTGCAGCATGTATATTGTACGGCCGCTGTATTGGCTGTGGAACAATTTTAATTTCTTTTAGTATATAGTGGGTATACCTTTAATGCATATGTACAAGCGTTATATATAGACAAGCTAAGTTATTTTTTCAACTGTGTAAAATAGTCATAATCATGAGATTATAGATCATTTAGTGTGTATACGTCTTTCATGCATGGGTCTACAAACTTAATGCACTACCCTTATAATTTATTTTTCTAACAATATTTTATTGTACTGTCTATGTTGTACTATTTTATACCATCTAAGGCGTTTCGTACTTTGAATACTTCGAGCTATAATCAGCGTCTGAATGTACACAGCTTAATGCAACGACAGCGATTGGAATAACTTGCAAAAAAATTCATATCTAATAGAAAAACGACAAACCTTTGATAATTTCGGTATCACATCGCGACTAGGTGCAGACCTTGCACGTTCGTGGAATTCGCTAAGGAAACTACACTGGTCATCGCAGATCTCCTTTGAATCACGTCGGCCAATTTCGAAGTCCTGCTGAAATGGATGCTAAACAAAGGATATAGCTTTATCGAATGTGTTGTCTTATGTGTGTATACATATTTATCTCTTCCAAGATTCGTGCTATTTTTGCCGCATCTTTGGAGCGTTATCTCCACATGGCCACGACTATGAAATATGGAGCATACAAACATCTATGCCGAACAACACAGTGCAAATTTTTTCTTGGCTTACACAGAATGTAATTTCGCGTAAATTTGGAACTTGTATACATGCTGAAGGTTCAAGGTTCTCGGGCGAGTGCTGGGGGAGGGGCGGAGAGTAGCAGGGCGGGGGTTCGCCTTCGGCCTCCTAAGCGGATCAACCGGTCCCAGTGGCGGGATGACCGGCGCCTACGACGCCGCCGCCAGGAGAAGGGTTGACCGACCTATCAGGGGTTGGCGCTCTAACCCGATGGGAGGAAGTTTCGACGCCTCAGGGATTGCCCTTCCTTTGTGCATGTATTAGAAAGCTTCCCTTGTACTAAAATTGGCAGTATTTTTAAAGAAAAAACTGTAAACTTGATAACTGTTGTACCACTAGCTTTAATTGTACTTGTGGGTCTGAATTTTGACTAGTTTGCGGCAATTCTATTATTTCAAAATTTTCTCATCAATCAAACCATTCAGTAGAACATTGCGATCTTGCGAAATTCATCAGTCAAAAACACATAATCATTTTTGAAAACGTCATCAATTAAATTGAAATTGAGCCAAAATTGAAAATGCACGTAGAAAATTAACATATTTGTTATTTCTAATCAGGACCTAAACTAATTTTTGTATCATGCATTATTTGATCAACTCACGCCCGCGCCAGGAATCGAAATAGGATACCATTGCAAGGAGTTGTTCACGCAAATTACTGAGCTATATAGGTGATGAGATTTGGATCTTTAAGGAATTAATGTATATCTGCATGCGTTAATGCGTTTGCTTGAACTCTAGCGTCCCAGTTACATGAACTTTGCTAAAACGCAAATGGAGAACGACACCTTAGAACACTGAAATGTGGAAAATTCTACGAACATGCTCAAAATATCGAACACACACGGCTGCTTTCATTCATGACGTTTTAGGTAGCTAAATATAAACTAGTAAAGACAATTCTTTCCCTATGGTGTAAATACATCACCATGTCGAAACCAATGTCACAGACAGAGAGCTGCGACAGCGCGATGATGTAATATTTGAGAATAACAACATATAAGTCCTTGGCTTACTTCGTTGTAAGCTGAAGGCGAATTCAAGAACGAATTTTCTTTAAGCTGTGATTTCCGTTTACGAATTGCACCAAAATCGGTTTTCGAAGATTGGTTGTCCGGAAAGCAATTCTCACAAGTAGTACTAACTGCATTAACTTCTTTTTGATGTTTTTCACTATAGTGTTGTACTATATTACCCGCTGTAGCCGCGCTTTGTTTTGCTTTGTCCGAATCACCCATTGTCGATGGCACCCGAAATTCATCGACTGCGTTATTGCTACTAACTTGGTTATCTGAAACAGGTAAGAAAATGTGATACTTGGAAGCAAACTAGATTTCACTTACTAACAAACTCCATCCGTGTATATACATATGTATATATACCGTGCCACATACGTAAAGTATATGGTTTTTAATGTGGTAAAGCGATATTTACAAATGTTTTTCTTACTACATCAATATTGTGCGATATTAGTGATACCAGTGTTTGCTGTATGCCCAATCTATAACAACGTGCCCAGGCTCTACAAATGTTGTTAGCACAACATTACATTTTCATATAAGCTAAGTATAAAATATTTACACCTTGGTGCAAACTGTGCTTTGGTGCAGAGTCTGGAAGATGATGTTCTAGGAACAGTTTTCAATCTCTGGACTGGTCGATCTTAGGAGTCACCAAAATACTTGTTTCACCTAAATTGTTTCATGATAACCTGTTGGTCAGTCAGTTCTAAAAATGGGCTAACCATTAAGTAGTGTGCGTCTAGAAGTACAAATTTTCTGAAAGATACTACAGAAATTATACTCAGTAGGGCACATTTTTAGATGCGTGTTTTATTTCTGTTCAATTATCCTTTTAAATCAAAAAATAAAAATAAATTATTCAGATGAAACTAACCAATGTTAGCTGCCACAGAAGACCCGTGTATTGCTGGTAACCGTAACTCTGAAGTTGTTGATTCGGTTTTCTTTCTTGATGAGCTCAAATCGTGGCTGTTGCGTCGTGACAAATTTTCTGACCTCGGATTTACGGCATCACAATTTTTACCAGAACCGTCACCAGTGCAAGGGCTTCCTATAGCGTTGAGGCTACTACTGACTGGTATTATAGATTTGTTTAGATGCCTTAAATATAGTTTTAGAACGAATACTATAACATTAGCAAATAACATGCCTGTAAGTGCCTGCCATACCAGTAAACCAAACGACACAGTGATAGATGGTCTTGCTGCTAATAAGAACTTCGAATATACTATTGAATCATAGTGTTTGTCACAACAGCTAAGCTGTCGCAGGTGGAACTGAAATATGCAATTCTATTAACACATACGGCCTACCGATGGTTACAATAAATGAATATATTTTGTTACTGCAGATATTTTGCCTAATTTTGTTTTCTCTAAAAAATAATATTAAAAGGAGAATAATTTTAAATTGGTGATGTATTCTACATAACTTCTATGGCACGGATAATTTTCTAAATCTGATTTCGATATCGAGAAAAAATTTAGTTTTTAAGCTTTTCAGTAAGTACAATTTTTAGCCGTTCATCTGAAAGTCCTAGTTACTTAAGGAATAGTACATTTAACTCTAGTTACATTGTACTGGATAACTAACGTTAAAAACGTTTAGTTAAAGTTGTCCATTTGTTTGCACACATTTTTAGCTGAGAAATCAGCATTGTCATAACATGGAATTTGTAGCCCAAAATGTGTTAATCTCTGTAAATATGTCCGAATTCTATTTGTCGTATTCAGGTCATTATAAAGGCATCATAGTCCTCTATTCACTGCAAAATCAGTATTACTCGAAACTTGATTATGGATCGACCGATTTAGCTAAATCTTTGGTATAATAAGCTCCTAGATGGGGAAATTCCAAACTACCGTAAAAAATGTCGGACTTTAATTACAATTAAAAAGGAGACATAAAAAATAAAACAACAAGAAATGCCAGCAACACAATCTTCTCGTTAAGTTATGCGATTGATAACTTACCGCTATACCAGTGGCCATAGATTATAAATAAAGAAGTGAGTAGAAATTTGTTTGGACCATCAGTGTCGCAAACTTCAGATAGGATATAGCTAAAGGTAGGAAAAGTGACAACTAGCTGACTATATTTTTGCGGCAAAATAGCGTAACGGGTTATGCTTTTTTCTATAAATCGGTGGATTTGGCACAAAATCGCTTACTGTTCTCGAGTTGAGCACTTTAAAGGCACAACGGTAGTTGGGAATTGCATATTTTGAGTTTATCACAATTTTTTTGACCTATACGAAATAGTTTATATTCGTGAAAAGACGACAAGACACCGTTTACGTGTCGAATATATTTTAATCCACAGATACTACAAACTGTGCAGTTACATTCAAATGCACTTGATGTCATTTCCACAATTGTCGAATTTCTACTATTCAATTTTGAAATTCATTAAACAATAAATGCTTTGTTAAAATATATATGAAGTAATACGCCCAGTTAACAATGTGGTAATGAAGTTTTGTAAAGTATCATGAATCTGTTATTAAAAATGAAAGTTGAAATTGTGATTATAATCTAACAACTAGTTTAACTCATGCCTAAAAATGTTAGTAACTTATATGTCTAGTGGATATGATAGAAATAGACGAAGATTTGAGCAGTTCCAAAAACAACATAAAAGCATAACGGGACACATACGCTCCGGTTGATTTTAGAAACAATATAATATGTTTCTTGATAAAGGGATGTCGCAAGATTTTGCTCGCTGATGGACGCTTTTCAGGCTTTGTATGAAGGGCAGCATGGACCAACTTGTTGAGTGGTGACGAATAACACGCCGGCAGCGATGGAACCTAAAAATCAATGTGATTCTCAAATTAATTAGGGTCTTGCTATTGCCACTTAATGCAATGTCCTAAGAGTTCACTTAAATTTTCATACATCGCGCCGTTTGATTGTAAATCAAAGTAACCCTAGCATTAGTAGAAATTAATTAGTCTCAGTTTGCCCGTATAATCGACTAGGTTTAGTCAAAAATTAAACTTAAATTTAGTCATATTGTCAGACTATAGAAGCGTTTCCGGCGATCTGATATTTACTCCATATAAGCTTGAAGTTCACACTGGCGATACAAAATCATGACGTGTTTATAATGCTAATTGGAATAATATTATCAATGATAAAAAATTGAAAGTAAATGGTTGAAAATATGAATATTTATCAACGAAAATTTTCTTAAATGTCCTTTTCATTCGTCCTAATAGTTTATGAATCAAAACTTAGAAGTTAACGCTTTTTAGATAAACATGCTGATTATAGTGAAATTTTACAGAAATACCTCTCAAAACCAGTATGTAGTAATATTGTATAATAGTTTTATTAGATTTTTCCTGTGCATCAATTCGATTATTGTTTCAGACTTGCTTCAATTGGAAAAATATTTTGCTTAAACCCAAATGTATTCGGGTTCCAATTCTTTATCCTGGAAAACAGTACTTTCAATGGCTTCTCCTTTGATTCAGACGCTGTCGTCACTAAAGGCGTATTCACAAGCTCAAACTTTTCGCTCAAATTTTGATCAAAATTTGACGATGATTTTTAAAGGAAAACTGTTATATTTCAAAATTTCAGATCAAAATTTGAGCTCAAACTTTTTCAATTAATACATCTCGTCAATGATTGACTACAGCAATATCTTTGAAAAATTTGAATAGTGTTCGCACGTTCAAACTTACCAAAAATACAAAAAAGATGCTTTCAAATTTTGATTAAAATTTGAGCTCAATGTTTTATCAAAATTTGAGTAAAATGTTTGAGCGTGTGAACACGCCTTTAACATTCCTAGACCTTCCATACTAACCTTCGAATTCAAAGGTAGTATTTACACTTACACTTCCTACACACAACACATACTTTAGCTGCTTCAAATTCGATAAATCAATTGTTCATTTTGTTTTCTATTTAGCGCAACTTTTTTGAATTTTTGTAATACATAAATGTTCACTTATCGAAGAGCCGGGGTTGCATAACAAACTCTTTTATCTATTAGAATTGCGCATTGAACTTTAAAGCTTTTGTTCAAATTGTGATCGACTTCGCATACAAATACCTTTACATTCTGACGCTCTGAGGTCTCAGGGGTAGCCGGGATCGGGGGGGGAGCTAGACCTTTTGGGCGGTGAGTTATTCCAGAAGTGCTGCAAAAGGCTGACGACCCCGCGAGGGTGACAGAGCAATGAAGGACTTTTGGGATGTGCTGAAACAAGTGGACGACCTCCATTTTTATTAATTTGTGGTAAAACATTCCGCGCGGGGCGGGGGTAGTGGGTAAGGGGTACATCTGGGACTCGGGAGAAAGGGGTTCGAGGGCTACTAAGTCCATTGAACCCTTGTCAGCATGCATCACAAATACTGTATTAGAATAATAGAAATTTGCATAACCAAAACTAGTACATTAATAATAAAAATTACCAATTCGATTGAATAAATGTAAAGGATTTGGATGTAATTTCTACAAGAAGTAATTCAGTATGAGTATTGTTTTTCTGAAGAGAAATCTGTAATGGCATTTTGCGTTGCTCCTGACGCATAACGATAACAAAATAACAGGCTGTAAACTAAGAACGATATGCAGAAATAGATGTCTGAAAAACTAACTGCTCTTAAACATTCACTTATATCGTTTACTGTACATTTTAGACAAATATTCACACCTGGTAATAATTCATCTTCCCGTTGTGTCTTCTGTAAATAATGTCGCCCTGGATCGAGCATTTTATATTTTTATGTAGGGTCCATTGGTGGGCATTGGGGTGACGAGTAGTGGTCTCCCTAAAGCTCTGGCTTCCCCTCACGCCCCCATTTAATCATACTTGAGAGCTCAGCACCACTCCCAGCTTACACTTTAAACATTGTTTAATACTGTAAGCTAATGAGCGCACTGAAACTAGCCAAAAACAAGCAATCAAGTATTTGACTTCCAGCCAACTGTAAATATATATAGTGTGAATAAAATATTAATGTAAGTACTTTTCCTTTGCACACTTTGTACATCAGCGAACTCAGATCCGATGCGTTGAATACATGTTTTAAAGTTGCCATTTCGTACAAACAGCACCCAAGCGCCCAAACGTCCGACTAGAAATAAAAAACAGTATAAGTATAAGAAACAATATAAAAGAGGTAACATAAAATGCGCTAGACCTCGTAATTTTTTTTCTAAGTCCGCTCTACAACCAGAACAGATAAAACATGTAACAAGAGGATTTACAATGTATGTTGGTGGATTTAATGTATTCTATAAGACCTGACAGTCACATAAATTTCGATAAACGCAATGAGTTACGTCACTAGTTTACGTACAATGTTGAACCATTCTAGGACATTTCATTTCAACCCACCTTCATGTACATATTCTATAATTCTTTAAACTTCCTCGAAAAATATAGGTACCCCTACCGTTTTTAAAAAACAAAAAGCAATGCAAAACAATAAGAAGAACGTCTTCACCCATGAAAGTGTTAACAGCAATCAACCTCATGATCATCTCACTGTACCTGGACCTGCTGACTTTGAAATGTGCCACAGCTCTGTATTAGCAAACTTACTACAACGAATAACTTATTCAGGTTTTTCTTTAAATAGCTAGCATTTATAATGCACAGTTGCATAAATGTTAGTTATTCATAGCAAAACATTTATTGAAATCTAGAAAACCAAGACTAAAAATTCAAATTTGCAGTTAAAAACAACCAAAAGTTTAAAGATGATTAAAAATTTAAAGTTTTAATTTCAGAGTGCACAATTTTAACAAGTATTTGTATAGGCCCTAAGTTCCATCGACAATCATTTATTGGTTGTTAAAGCTGATACCGTTTGTGTGAATGCCTACGATTTTTTCAATAACATATTACATAAGGCAAAGTGAAATTGTTTGGAAATCAAAATTTTTGTTGCGACATTGGTTCGAAAGAAAATATGACGTACGTTACGCCAAACTTTAAAAATGTTTATGCATCATCTGAAACTGCTAAATTATGCTTCGCTGCTTAAAATTTCAACATAGTTTAAATCTAAACACAATCTATAAATTACTAAAAATTTACAAAACCTAAAACTTTACCATTTAATTTTTGATAACTAAAATTTAGAGTTGATAAAATTTAAAGTTTATTGTTTCTGCGCTGTTTCCGTATGTCACGAATTGACGTTCGCCTTGAAAAACCAGTATTACATTTGAATTATTTTAAAATGTTCTTTCGTGCGAAGCCCAACGAGCGGACCGTAGCGCCATTTGGTAGGCTAGAATATCGTGCAAAGATTGAAACTTTCGACCACACTTTCGACCAATGTGTAATTCTGTAGGTTTGAGTATTTTCGTGTCATTGAACCCATTTGTACACTTCTATGCGTCGCATGAATTATCTTACTAGCCGGGATTTTGAATAGCACAAGTATATACCTGCGTGTGATACTATGATTCTCAGTCCGTGTATTGGCTCGTGCACATTATATAGCAACAGGATCCACTTTACTAACAAATTACATATTTGTACGTACATCCATACTACTATTATTTATTCATTTCATTGATCTTTGTAGAAAATATTGTATATTTTTGTCAACGTAAATGTAAATTTGCACTCTGTCTTGCCTATAAGTTAAATGCAATTGATGTAAGCCATACGTTCCGCAGCCAGCATCTTACATAATAGATATTGTGCCAACACTGAATAGCGGGTAGGTTTTGGCTTACCAAAAATCATTCCGGAATGCAACTTGCAAACTTGTTGTTACGCTTAATCTTTTAACATTAGAATTAACTGATTTCTGTTGCATAATTGTTATTAAGTTAAAAAGATTAATCTTACTCGTATGCTTTCATTCATTTTGTTTGTCCGTTTGTAAGCTCGCAAACTCAAAGATTTGCATTTATAATTTTCAAAAATGGCACAGTTTGCAAACCTAACGGTAATTATTAATAAATAAATTTACCTTATGATTGTAAGGCTTGTTTGAAAAAATTTCTGGACTCATATAGTACGGCGTTCCAACGAGGGTGGTTGCCATATCTGACGTTGAGTCCAAAATGCGAGAAATTCCAAAGTCGCCAACCTGCAAATAAATAGCAACTGGGGCTTGAAATAGTAATCGAAAACATCGAATTTTTGTATGAAGTTAACACAACTAGAATTAGACTGCGAAGTTGGAATTATATACTATTTAGATGCATATAGGTTCTACATTCTACATTAAAGGTTTCTATTAGATGTGTTATTAATAGACTATTTAAGAGTGAAACTTCATACATATTGTTACTGCATGCATCACAAACAATATGTTGTTTGTATACTAATATAAACCATATTGCTATAACTATCATGATCTCTTGGTAATACACACTAAGTAGCATACAACAATTCATAGCCGGCGCTCCCCTAACATCATTTCCATCATTTGGGGGGCCCCACTTTTGGGGGGCCCCCTTTTTCGAAAATTTCTCTAAAATTTACGAAAATTAAATAAATTTTCGGCGCTTCTCACCAAAGTTCTCTTTCTCTCTGTAGCGAATTAAGATTTGTTTTATATTGTCGAAGCATTTCTCAAAATTAATCTGATTGTAATATGTAACATATTGTTTCAGAAAATACTAGTATTATTTAAAATAAATCTGCTGACTGTGAAAATGACAAAAAAGCCTAGGTCATATATGAGTGGTTCTGCGAAGCGCAAAAGTAGCGCGAAAAAGCGGTTGGCCGACGAAGCTGCGGTTAAAAAATCAAAACGGATCGATGAGTTATTCGGCCCATCCACCCATACTGGCGATCAAATGCCAACAACCTCTGCTGATGCTGACGTCTCCTCCGATTATTTTACTTCCCAAGAAGAGTGTCCAAGCGATAATGGTTAGCTATGTCTTTGGTCGTAAGGTGCCCGCGTATACGCAGTCAAATGCAAACATGGGCATGGGCACCATGTGATAATTTTAGATGAGTTTTGATGCGTTTTGAGGGTTTCATCATCCAAAATTAAACAGCCCAAAGTGATTTAGTGATTTGGCCGCTATCGCTGTGGATGGCATCATTGCAATGGCTCCAGTTTCAAAGTTTCAATCATGGATGCTTTAAACCCCATTTTGTAGCTTTAAAAGTTTTAATATATTCATTTAATAGTGTAGTTTGCTGGGAACATCGCGGTTTTGTTGTACTCTTAAGTAGATTTACGATGTCACGGCCCCGAAGCGCGTAGCTCTCGCAACGATTTCTATTGAACGAACAATAGCTGCATCACTTGACTATGATGATTTGATCGAACTTTTTGCCGCACGGAGAGCCAGGAAGGCAACATTTTAATCATCAGCGAGACGTTAGTGGTTAACAACCGTATACTGTGAAATACTATTTTGTTGTTTTAACATTCTAAGGGCCCCTCATTTTTGCTTTGGGGGCCCCCGTTTTCGGTTTTGGGGGGGCCCCCGACTCCTTAGCGCCGGCCCTGCAACAATTTCAAGATTGCTATCAATAAAAATATTTGAGCAATGAAATTGCGAAGTCTAAATTTGGGCGTAGTCTCTAGTTCAGGAAAAGGTGATAGTTGATTGGAATTTATTCTATCATATATTGCTGTCCTCGTTTGCATGCGTAATATTTTATAATGCCGGTATCCTTTTCTAGCACAGATAAATATCGAGCATTTGTACAAATTAAAACAAATCAGGCATAATAATTATATATATAAAACTTTACTTTAACAACATGGTTTTTCGTCAAGAATATATTCTGTGTTTTCAAATCGCGATGAAGCACATTTCGTTCGTGCAAATATTGTAGCGCCATCGTTATTTGTACGAACCAATCCAAAATTTGAGTTTCGGGGTAATAGACGACACTGCTGCGATGGTCGTTGTGTACTTTTGTTTCGGCAGAATGGCTGCATTCTTTGACGCAAACGTCGCTTCCACTGCTACTACTACAATATCTGTTATTCCCAACAACGTCTAACATAGCGGATCGTTGCCGAATTATCGAATATAAATCGCCCATCTCACAATATTCCATAAATATATGAAGTTCATCTTGAGGGGTTTCGCATGAATCCTGAAAGGCAATGAATAAAATTATTAAATATGGCTTAGCGATTGGGAGCCAAGTATTTTTGTATCAATGATTTTCGATGACTGTATCTACTCTTCTAGGCTTTTTGGAACATGAGCGACGACTGACATTAGTTGAGCTCACTAAATGATATAGTTTCTTTAATGTCATGAATTTAGACATATTACTCTACTTAAGCTTTTGAGGAACAAGAAATTATCTGAAAAATTGAAAAATTTGGCAGAACAAATAATTAAAAGATTGAAAAAATGTCGCAGGAAAAGGCACACATAAATTTTGAATTAATGCGATTTATGATATTTTTCATATTGGAGCGTTGTTTTCATAAGATTTTGTTCAAACTTGGACCAAATTTAGAACCAAATTTTTGTTCAAATCGTGAGCCAAAAATTTGATCGAAAATTTAATCGGCGACTGTTCTCATCTTAGGCACTGAGTGCTGGGCAAGGTTAGAAATGTATTCATATTTCAGGTAATCAAATTCAATCCACTAATTTAAATCTAAATTAAATATAGGTCCAGTTTTTAGTCTCGGTTGTTATCCCCGAATAAAGTCTTCAATTACAGCGACCGACCTACTATGTGAGACTGGTGGTAAATTATATCACGCCATGGAACGCATAGCAAGATATGAGCAATCAGTCTTAAGTGCTAGCGAAGTTTAAACTTAAATAATCTCTACAACAGCTATCACAACATTGTATTGTAACAAGCTGAATTGCATGAAAGTTGTTGTAATCGCACAATGTCTATTTCTATGGATAGAGTTCTGGTTTGCCTTTGGTAAATTGCCACGGCAGGCACACTCTTTTAACCTAAGTTTTAGCATAAAATAACCAAATATTGGAAACTAGCTGACGTTTTATTTCAAAAATCAATTTCTTTTGTCAGGTATCGTCCATGAAGCGCTGCTAAATAAAGTTTTGAACAGACAAAACATAATATTAACAACGCAACTATTTTTGAAATGCAAAATTGCATTTTGAGTGTGCTATCAAACTATTTAGTATGAACGCTAAAATGAATTGGTGTATGACTAAATCATATACGTCGAAGGTCCGTCGACTTAGGTGGTAGACTGTCGGCGGGGAGGTGGTCCTCAGGGAGAAGACGTCCCCTACCCGGAATGTTTACCAATTTTACCCTAATTTTTGGTATAATTTTTCGCCGCATGCCTTCGGCGTGGTGGAGCCTTGACGAGGGGTATGTATGGCTAAGGAGAGCGACCCTTGAGGGGATAAACCCCTTCCCCTTCCTATCAACACCTATGGGTTAAATATTCTATTCATTAGGCATTTAACATTTCAAAAAATAATTTCGAATCGATTTGAAGCAAGAACATTGGCCTTGCTCATTCAGTCGTATAACTAACAATGTAATTGTTCGAAATCACGCTAGACAACTACGCTAGTCAACATAAAATATAATTTAGATTTTGTGAGGAATTTATGAAAGTGATTCTAACCTAATAAGTGAAAAGCAAACTATACTGGTATCGGCACAATAAACCTAAGGCGTTGCCGCATTATATACATAAGGCTTAGATTAACTATGCGATAGGTTAATTTTTAATTAAGGCCGTATTTATATTGCGGCCGATTGGATCCCATTCGATCCCTAATTGATGTAAAAAAACTATCTGTGGGATACTCACATCGGTTGTTGTATTACAGAATTTTAGCACACATGCCATAACATAGTAGAACAAGGTTACTGTAGAATTTATTTCACGCCCTATCTTGGGATACAACTTACAGTGCCACAGGATAATCTCTCATCTCGGACATGCCCGAACTAGACTGTTTTTGTGTTTCGTTAACGAAATTTAACAACATGATATATATGTTTCCAATTCTACATAAAACATTCATGATCATTGATTTTGTGCGAATATGAATACAGCTTTCAATAAACTTACACGATATCGTACGATATTTGGATGTTTGAGTGTCGACAGCAACTTGACTTCAAGTTCAGCGCCGCGCCTGGCACGACCGCTACATGAGCTCAAATCGATTATCTTTTGAACCAGCTAAAATATATATCAAACTTGAAGTAAAGCCAAACTTTTTTCTGTAAAATATAATTTTTCTCCATAATTAATTTACATATTATATATATACACTATAACGTAGCGAGAAGTACTGGAGCGAGTTGTAGGCATAGTCTGTGCTCAATGACTATCCCGAGATAATAAACCTAGATCCTAAGAGATCTAAGCTCTTTCATATTTCATGAAAGACAGTAATGTAGTATTAATATGTTAAGGGAAACGTGAAGTAATTTTCAGCTCTTTTTTAAACCACAGGTGATTGTAATGTTCGTACAACGACCAACGACACAAAACCATTGGAGTTACCAAAAATATAAATAATAATTTGAAGAGCCGTTTCTTCACGTTATGGGATTTTAGCGGTTGTCGTAGTTAATTTGTGCCTTCATAAATATTACTGCTTTTATCATATCCCGTGAAACCAAAAATGAATAAACCCATTTAAACCAATATGCACAAAATTGAAAAAGCCTCAAACTCCAATTTTATTTTCAAAGATCAACAATCTCACCGATCTCCATCGTCTCAGCTAGGTAACGAAATGTACAACGTAAGCTTAAAACAACTCAGCCAGCTTATTTAGCTGGTTAAATGACCTTGTCAATCTATAGCCATCGTTTTTCTTAAAGAACCAAGAAACTACTTTAGTTAAATCTCTATATTAATGTTAGTTTTTGGGATGTTTTTAAACTCATATTTCGGAACAGGCGGTTGTGACAAAACGTGTTGTGCGAAAACGACTGCAAGAAGAGCACATGGCTTAAGTTGAATGTTGTTTTGGTTTGCGGCCCAAACCCAACATTTTCGACGTTTACCTATTTCAGACATACTACAACGATTCTGTTTGGCATAAATAAATTTATCGCCAAAAGTTTCATTTGTAACTGTGCTGCTGTTACGATTTTTGGACGTGAATTGTACTTCAAATTTCATATGTAAAATGAAGTGCTGCAAAATATTACGATACTTAATTCAAACTAGTTTAGTTAAAGACAAATGGTCTTAGCAGGATGTTCTGTGAATTTTGTTATTTATGAACGAAAACCGGATTTTTAATACCTCTTTTATCTCAAATCAATTTGAATTGTTAACGAAAATGGCCGTTCTATTCTAGTCGTTTTGATTAATTGTGGTATCTATTCCAATACACAAATAATCGATTTAAATTCAGATCGTTTTAATTTAGCAAATTTGATTTAAAACCACCTGAATTGTTTGACAGTTTGTGGGGGCACATTTTGCAGTAGTTCCCGAACAACATAATAAAGCTGACACTTTTGTTGAGAATAGGCCGACTTGGACCCCTCTTACTAAATTTGAAATGTCGAGGAGCCCTATGTGGCGAACATCACAATGTGTTCATATAATGTGTAAAACGGTTTCGGGCAGACGATTTTGATTAAATATATCTACTACAGAACCGGTCCTGCACTTTATCGGCCAAGCAGTGTTAAGCTCAAAACCGATTATAACCACTTGTATGAAATGCACTTGCGAAAAACGAGGTGCGTTTAAACAAACAATTTTGATGACCATAGTACAATCATAAACTTATGGAGCTCTCATCACGGGTCATCTTCTTCTGCATCTTCAGTTTTAAGCAGGGAATCCCATAAATTTTTAAAACGTGGCGCGTTTAAACAAACAATTTTGATGACCATAGTACAGTCATAAACTTATGGAGCTCTCATCACGGGTCATCTTCTTCTGCATCTTCAGTTTTAAGCAGGGAATCTCGTAAATTTTTAAAACATGGTGCGTTTAAGCGAACAACTTTGATGCCCATAGTACAATCATAAACTTATGGAGCTCTCATCACGGGTCATCTTCTTCTGCATCTTCAGTTTTAAGCAGGGAATCTCGAAAATTTTTGCTATTCGAAGTAACGCAAATAATTTCTAATCTTTTGATGTCATCATGCTTGTACTGTTAAACTTTTCCGCAACGCACACAAAATTGTGTCAAAGTAGCTGAAAAGTTTTGTATTAAATTATACACTCAATATTATGAAATTTTATGTTCAATTATACGCTCAATGGTATGTAGTACAGACCAGCTCGTGAGAACACTCGGACGCATTTACATCGTTAACTCTGTTCATTCCCAAGCTAATTTGTGTATCATACAATGTTTGACAAACTCAAGCCGACTGCGCAGTTAGAACCCTGGTTGTGCAGGTACGTAAATCATAGACCCATCTACGAGATGATAATCGATTTTTTAAGAAACTTCACAATGTGAGCGAGTAACAAAATACGTGAAAAGATACATAAAACGACATACTCGGTTAACGCACAACTTCACATTGTTCCCTATATCCATTCGAATTACGTAGGCATGAAAGCGATAATGGTCGGGATACGTGTTAGGCAGTTCTTCTTGAAACATAGCATCATATATTGACAATTATAAACACGACCAAGCCGACTTAGTTCTGTGATAGCAATGTTCGTGTTCTTAGGTGTGTCTAACCGTCGTAACAATTAAAGCAATACAACATGTCTATTAAATGTCTTATTTGTGTGTTAAAGTTAATATGATGTAAGTCAATGTTATCTATGTGCAGCGTAGCAATTGGCCGGGTAAATTATGCGATAACTGTCTTGTAATTTTAGTGATCAAAAATATGTAATTTATCTGATTTTAATGATATTAGGCACAAGGATCAATTTAAATCAAGGCGGTTTAGGTACATGGGTCTGGTGTACTAATCAGAAACATACGTGGGGCACAGTCGGTGGCCGAAGTATCTGGGTTGTATAGCTTAGATCAGGGATTCCGAAAAATTAATTGGGCCCTTGCCAATCAATTATTGGCTTGCCAAGCAATTAATTGTAATTGGAAGACCCTCCCAATCAATTAATTGCAATTAATTGCAATTAATTGCCAATTATTTTTCTTACATATGAATATATGTTATATATAAACATTATGTATATATAATATGGCAACCAATGAGAGGAACTTTGCATAGATCTGCCAATGCCTTATTTATTGTAGCATTGTCGCCAATTAACGCAACCACATTTTCTACGTTTTTGTTGAAAACGCCAAGAACGAATTCCAGAAATTCATAATGCTGAGCGGCACCCAACCTTTCCTCAGTCAAAAGGGGTGAAAACGCCAATAGGGCACATTGGTATGAGGAGGAGAGACCAGCTTCGCGAAAATAACTGGCGAAAACACCGACAAAGTGTGTGGATCCACTGCGCCAACCGTCGATGGCAAGTGCAAATGTCTCCAGCAACTCCTCTGATATCTTACTTTCAACGGCAAGAGTGACCTAAACAATGATGACAAAATCGCATTGTTGCGTATTATGAATATATACTGTTGAAAAACCACCATTCCGATTCCGACTACCGAAGAAAGTGGGCCTTCTGGGCCAAAAGTCGGCAAAAAAATTTGGAACTGCATTTCTCCAATGGAGGCGAATATACCATCGTGTGGCCTTGGTATGCACAAAAACCCCTATCATAGAAGTGCATACATCGATTAATAAGCTTCGGTAGTCGCTTTTTTAAAAGTAATACGGTAAAAGCTTTATTCAGCAAAAGTAACAATATTCGCATAATGAAAAAGGTTGCTTTTGAACCTCAAAACACGTAGCTAGTGAGCCTGAGTATACGGTCGTTAGAACCTCGCCCGGGAGGGCGGTTATCGATATATATAAACATAATGACATGTGGATGTGTTACAAAAATTGAAAAAATTTTCCTATTAGGACCAACTTTCTTCGGCCGTTGAAAATAAACACCGATAATAATGAATTATTGTGGCATTAATTTCATAAAGGGTAGAACAGAACCTGCAGCAATAACTTGATCTGATCTCCATAAGATTTAAATAAAGTGGAAAAGCTGTATATAATATGATTCGCCGCATTTACGACATCTAAACTAACCTTTCCAAGGTATTTTTTAAGCGTGTCCTCCGAAATTTTGGCAAGGTTGGTGTATTTGCGCGTCAACTCATCTTCGACAAAACTGAACGGCTTTAATCCAACGCAAACCCATTCCAACCATCCATGAAAGTTAAGAGCCTTCTTGGATACTGACTGTGGTTCAAGCCCGGCTGTCAAAAACTGCGCGATTTGAGACTGACTGGATGTGCTGCCGGATTTAAATTCTGGATGCTGACTTTTGATGTGGTTCATCAAGTTGGTCCAACCGGAACCCTTTTTCTGGGTCAGTTTCTTCTTACATTTGCATACCCACAAGTTGGGAAATTCTTCGACGTCGGGTTGGTGGAAAAATTTAGCAACAATGGAGGCATTAGAACTCTGGTCACTCATTATCTACGTATTTTCATGCAATTTCAACATATGAATGAAGTAAATTCTATAATAATAATAATAATAATAGTAATAATTTGCAATAATTTATAGCATGGTTGGAAGATTTAAAACATTGTCTGAATTTACGAAAATGACATGTTGGGGCTTCCGATATGGCCTATGGGGTTGGAAATGCCTCCAGGCAAAATTTTTAAAGCTCCTGAGCAGGGTTTTTTTGCGCAAATCACTGCGCAAATGCGCACTTTTTTTAGGTTTAGCGCAGTTCGCCTGAAATTTGCGCATAAATTTGCGCAGTAAAATTTTTGAGGAAAAATCCAAAATAACGGGCCAAAAATAAAATATTGAGAAATATCGACGCCGAAAAATCATTTTGTTCACAAAAGTTTTTTTATTAACAAAAACAAAACACAAATTACAGTATAAGTTTAAATTGGGCGGCGAGCCCTAGATTTGTCTCTGAAGGACCCCTCAAAATTTTTTATAACTTTTTCAAAGTGTTACTATAGATTTACTGCAAAAATGCCTAAGTGTTTTTTCAGAAAACAATTGGCCAGGGGAACCCCTCTATTTTTAGATTTTGTGGTCCTGAAAATCATTTTTAAAATACCAACACTATGTGTGTGTATGTGCAAATGCGTGACGCATCGTCAGTGCCCTATAGTGTAACACAACACATCAACAACACTGAACAAAACATTAAAAATAAAAACATTGTCACGCTAAAAAAACAACGAACGCGAATTCATATTGAACAAACACAAAAACATACGTTGTATCAAAAGAAGTGTACATGTCCACTGCATAGTGCATACCATATATTAAACAAGTGAAAGTAAAAACACAGTTTTTGGGTGAAAAATAATCGTATTGAAGGCAAAAAAGTGTAAAAAAATCCTAATAATATTCCGCAATCTCTGAAAATTTAGCGCAGTCCGGCTGAAATTTGCGCAGCCAAATGCGCACTCTGTAAAATGAAAAAAAAAACCCTGCTCCTCAGCCTGACAATAAGTGGTAAAAGTTTACAGTATGTACACCTGCGTAAAAATTGAAAATTGCACAGTACGTCAACAAAAGCATTACGTACCTAAGCAAGTAACTTCGTGGTTATACATTTATAACTGGTTAACAGTATATATATAAAATATAAATTCCGAATTATCTTGGTAAATTGGAAAGGCGAATTAGTTAAAAACGTTGCTTGCACCACCCTTTGACAGTATATTATATACACGGGCGCTGACACATATTCCCGCGGCAACAAGGAAAAATGCATCAGAGCTAAGATACAAATAACCAATGAGATAGAACATCCGACCTGGCACGTCCAAGGAGATTGATCCTTGCCAATGACATGTGGTCCGATGGAATATTGAGGAACAGACGTACCAGCAAGCGAATTTTTTAGCCCAAAAAATATTTTCAATCACAAACGAAGCATCTCCGAATCAGTGAAAAATCAGATATATATATATCTGATCAATATATACTACATAATGCTACATAATGCATATATAATGCTACATACGTATGAAACATTAATGTCGGTACATACATATGTAATAGTATAATATAAATTACTAAACAACACTAATCGAAAACCCAAATAAAAACAAAAAAAGTACAACTTGTTGTGATGTTGGATGGAACACAAGCACCCACACAATTATTACTAATGATCGGAACGGTGTCTATACTATATTATTATATTAGATATGTCGATTGTAGTATTGGATGAGGAGGGGCCGGTGATGTTGAATTTGGTTTTTGCTAGACATAAAATAGTGAAAGTCGAGGATATGCTCTGAGAAATTTGGTCCAATTAATTGCCAATTAATTGCAATTAATTGGAAGGCGACCAATCAATTATCCAATTATTTTTTCGGGCCCAATCAATTAATTGGCCCAATTAATTGGCAATTAATTGGACCCCAATTAATTTTTCGGAATCCCAGGCTTAGATAATACACTGTTATGTGCACAAGAAGGCACAGGTGCTGTGTAATAAACCAAACACGACTGTATAACGACTGATGTATTGTGTGCTTTCATATCTTGAAATGTTCACGACCAAATAACTAACCTGACGATTACTAGCGGTATCTTTGACCAAATAAACCTTCCCATAGCTGCCTTTGCCCAGTTCTTTGGTTACCCGGTATGATGTTGCCACTTGATCCGTATTCGGTGCCATTGGGCAAACTCTAAGGCAGCTCTATCCGTCCGTAACTTTCAAGATTCTATTTTATTGTTTCTGATAATTTTCACACAATCACAGGTTTTACATTTTATTTTAACTAATCAAAAATTTCATATTCCACAATAGTCAATTTATGTAAACCATTAATTTATATAATTTATTTTAATATTTGTCATTTGAATTCATTTCCATAAATCCATTGTACTGTAAATATATACATTATTTGTATTTATTTTTATAAAAATAAACCAATTATTTTCTACGAATTCGTATGTGACTAAAGCAAGGCTAATAGAATTAATAAGGCTACGGCAAATTTATACTAACAATGTATATCAGAAATCAACATCTTCTCGGTCACAGACAATTCTTGTGCCAGCGAATCAGCCACGTAACCATCTTTTGAAGAATCGCGCGACCAGCGGCCGTGTTTCCGGATCAATGTTTGATCCGCACAAACATTTGACGCATGCGATGCTCCGCCGGACCTTAAACTATGAAGGAAAAATGAGAAGGAGAAACGATAGAAGTCCGTAATAGCGACTCCAAGAAAAGCTCTCGCGCTCTAGAATAACACAAGTGTGACTCCCACACGGGCAAGTAGATTCCATTGCGTTTCTGTAAACGAGTAAACAAAAATCTTGTTGGCGAAGGAACAACACCTAACAGATCGACATAAGCGCGAACAACCCTAAACGGAGAATGTGAGCAAGTGTTTCCCTTGGCTAGTTTGACGGACGAACCGCGTCTATATTGATCAGTTTTAGAACTCGCGATATAAACATGAAGAAAATTTGAGTGGAAAACAAGATCTTTGTGGCGAAGTTTCGCGAGCTCTGCGTACCTGAAAAAGCCGAAAAAACCTAATACAATTAGCGTAAGACTCCGCATTTGATATAGACAATTCCAATCAGTTAAAGCAGTCGATTCCACAACAATGGAAAAAGGCAACGGCAACTTTCTGTTGCGTTTTGTATGATCCGTATTACGCTTACCAGCAGAAAGCACTCTTTTCGTTACACTAGATTCAGGATTGACCAAACCGGCTATTGAATGAACCCAGAGAATCGCATTATATGACTGCGATAAAGCAGAAAATGACAAGCCACGGTTCATCAGCTGTATAATATACAAGGCTAAAGTTAAAGACGTACACGGAAGCGCACTAACCTGTTTGTCGTGGCACCAACATTTAAACCGCCGGAAAGCATTCAAGTATAAAGTTGTAGTCGACTCAGCAGACGAAGCTATCAAAATCGACGGCAGTTGGCTAATCAGCGATTGAAGACTGCTACGGACAGCTCCCTTCTGGAAAGCCGCACAGCGAAAGATGACTAAAACGAAGCAAACAGACAATATACAACCAATACGGGAGGGTGGGAGGGTGCAAGCTGTATTCAGCCGAAGATTGCCGTAGAATGAATTCCTCTACGACTGTACAAACTATTACCGCGACTTAATTTGCATATGCAAAGAACGTAACATACTGCTTCTCCGAAAATAATTGTAAATTTATTTTTATAAAAATAAACCAATTATTTTCTACGAATTCGTATGTAACTAAAGCAAGGCTAATAGAATACAGAAAAATGGAGTGATCAGGCGCGCAAACGGACTGCCATAAACTGAGTAAATTGATTGCCCAGACAAAAACCATGCTCCCGTTCTAGAGCCATATCTCCGCGAAAAACGAGGAAATCGACTACAAAGTAGGCTCTATGTCCATGGGGGAAAAGCATCGGCCAGAAAACAGCAGTCTTCCAGCACGGAATGAATAACGTACCAACACCCCCACAAGCCAACAAGTGTCTGATCGTTCGCGGCACCAGAGAGACAGGAGGGCAAAGCCAATTGTTATGTTGGGCCCAGTTCTGAGTAAACGCATCAACTCCGCTGGTACCAGGTGACCAAAAACGAGAATTAAACTGTTCGACTTTTTTATTGAATTCATCCGCAAATCTGTCAAACGTAAAAATACCCCAACGATTAGAGCAAACATCAAAAGCGAGACGGGACACAACCCAGCGGTCAGTGTCTCTTGTACGACTTAGGCAATCCGCCACAGAATTATATTGACGGTGAATCCACCTACAATCAAAATCAATTTCCTGTTGCACGCAAAACGTGAAAATTTTCAAGGCTAGTGCTTGCAAAGTAGATTTTGAACTATCTATTTTCACAATCCGTGACACTGCCATATTGTCTGTATTCAATAACACAGATTTACCCGTAAGAACACTACGGAACGCACGCAATGCGTACTCGACGGCGATCAGCTCCCTATGTGCCGAAGACAGTTGTGTCTCATAAAAATTGAACTCTCTAGAGCAAAACGCCTCCAAAGTGCCCACATAAGCGACAGCGCCGCATGCAAAGTCGCTCGCATCCGAAAAAACAAGAGTAGCAGGCTTGCGGTATGTTAGAAAATACCGAGGTTTTACAGCCGGTAATACAGATTGCCAAAATGACAGTTCGATAGCCGCAGCAGGCGGAAGTTTTCTATAGCTATCCCAACGACCCTTGGGGCGTGTGGTAATAAACTGATATAAACTTCTGGTTCGCAATCTTACTAAAGAGCCTATTACTAGAGAAAAAGACTGCAGGAGGCCAGTAAACCTGGCGACGGACCTGGCTGTACACCTCCTCTGTCTATACAGAGACTGAACCTGAGACTGAGCTTTTTCCAACTTCTTTTCGGGGATATCCAGAGTTCCTTGTTTGAGATTAATCACGAAACCTAGCCAGGTTAATGTCTCGACTGGCTCCCAAATTGACTTTGCGTCATTAACCTGAAAACCAGCGCGAGCTAACGTGGAACGAACCCTAACAGAAAATTCGGCGCACTGATCTCGGAAAGAAGCACAACAAATACCGTCATCTAAATATAAAACAATAGGAATGCCTTGAGATCTCCAAGTCTCAACCAACGGGCGTAAAACTTTTGTGAAAATAAACGGAGCCGTGGAAAGCCCAAACGGAAGAACGTTAAACTGAAAATACCTACGAACGCCATGGAATACCCAGGAAAAACCTAAAAAGGTCGTGTGAGGTTCATATATTTCGATGTGATGATAACCGCTCTTAAGATCAAAAGAAAAGAGGAAGCCATTTTTTACAAAATAATTAAGTGCAATACGTAAATCCTCAAACCGGAACGACTGCGCGTTAAGATGCTGATTAACATAGCGTAAATCCAAAATAAGGCGCTTTTTTCCAGAGGACTGAATTGACACAGAAAGAGGGTTTACCACTGTCGGTTTGTGTTGAACTTCGGAAACGCATCCCGCGGCAAGCAAATCTTCAATTTCAGATTGTACAAAATAATGTTCCCGAAGGGCTGACACATTATTTCTAAAACTCGCAGGGGATGGAACTGCACGAAACGGAACAGGATAACCCCTCTCTATAACCCGCAAAATAAAACGGGAAATCCGGAGCTGTTTCCAGAAAACCAAACTCTTCTTAAGCCCTCCTTTTACCGTAGACATTGTCTGAGAAACAAGAAGGGACTTACATTCCGCTGTTTCACTGAGCACCGGTCTTTTCTCGCTCCGGGCAGGAATTGTACAAGTGACCGAATTTGCCACAGAAGTAGCAAGACCCTTGGCTTTGCTGTTGATATCGAGGGACTGCTGAACGCGACGGATAGTTGGGTTGTCGATACTGCTGGTACGGCGAGACGCGAGGACCTTGATATATGAACCGGGATGAGGGATAGAAGGAGCGTGAGGCATCCTCACGCACGCGCCCGCGAAAGGGCTGCTTGGATAAAAAATTGCGAGAGCGTTTGCGACGCGCCCTTTCCTCGGCTGACCGAATGCGCCGCTCATCATCTGAATCTGAAGCAATATTGTCCCCGATATATTCGCTAACCGCGTCCCAACCCGAACGATCAGCCAGTTTAATGTGTTTGTTACGTTCATCCAAACGATGTTGCGCGTCAGCTAATATATCAAGTGCCCGCTTACGATCGTTCGCTCCATCCGAAAGAATTCGCTTGGCTTCTACAATAGTTTTACGCAGATTAGAGTTAAACTCTACCTGGAGCTGATTACCCTTATATCGTAGGGTTGGCTCAGATTTAGACGACTTACCCGCAATTCGCTCCAGCTGATCCCACTTCGAACAAATAGTGTGTTCGACAAGCTTCAAAAGCTCGTCGGCCCGTAGAGCTGTTGCTTCCGGTACATTTGCCAGGTCGGCGGGATCTGTCGAAAACTTCAGCCTGAGCTGAACAAGTTGCATGACTCTCTTGATCTGACATAAGGAGAGCAGGAAAAACAACAGAGACCGAGACGAACAAAACAGCAGAAAATTACGCAAACCGAAAATAGTGTATTTGCAAGCTGTATTCAGCCGAAGATTGCCGTAGAATGAATTCCTCTACGACTGTACAAACTATTACCGCGACTTAATTTGCATATGCAAAGAACGTAACATACTGCTTCTCCGAAAATAATTGTAAATATATATTGAATCTTAACTTTAAAGCAAATTTATTACAGTAATTCTGTCAGCTATCACCACTGAATTGCCTATCTATCTTAATTGCTTTCTGGATAAACAGGGTTGACTTTGAAACGATATATAGACTTGTAATATAAGTTGGAAAAGTCGTTCAAAAGTAGTATGAAACAACTGCATAATATATATTTTCCCGGAAGTGGGGTTATAGCTTTATTAATCCGAAGTGATAAAGTTTTTGAAGCAATATTTGAACGATGAAAAATTTAACCTAAGTACACCTGCCGCATGCAACAATTGACTGTTCAAGCGTTTCCTAGGTTATAATAGATGATAGCTCCACAATTAAATCGTTTTTAAACAAATTTTAGATCAAAACTAGAGTTTCTAACCAGAATTTGGCCCTAATGCTCGGCTAACATTTCTATAAGCACTGCACTACATTACAACCATCACATGGTGTGTTGCCCGTTACAAACGTTGAGCGTTAACTGAGTTTGTTTTATATTGCACGAACTTCGTTATGCTGTTTTTGTGCGCGGTTGTTCCAAAAAGCCTTGCTGCAGCTTCGTATCGGCTTCGCGGTTCGTAGTACACAGTACTCGCAGCCACGATGTTATTCATCGACGCGACAATAGTTTGTTTAACAATGCAGTAAACAAACATTAAATTCGCGTTTAACGGCTTTGTTTGTTCGTTGAAAACGCTAGAAAAATTGTGTCGCTTCCTTGGACATTACTATACTGCGGCAGGGTATGTCGAAAGTGAAGTAACACCGGTTTGATCGTTCGAAAGTTATTTTTGATATTAGCCAGCGTGATTCGATTTAGACATAACGACGTTGGTTGTTCAACAGGGTTGCTCTGTAACAGGTAGAGAAAGACGGTGGTACGGCTCAATTTGAGAAAAAATTTTAGCCACATACAAAAATCGGTAATTTTCCATCATGCCCCCCAGCCCGTGTTTGTCCAAAAATAGTCAGATTTTGGAAATTTTGTTATTTTTGAGATCCTCGGGATCTCCCCTGATCATTTCATCCAAAAATAGAATTTTTAAAAATTTTGATTTATTCGAATTTTGGTTGATTTTAAGATAACCAATTGGAAAAATTTTGTGGCGA
Organism: Trileptium ribeirensis; assembly: GCA_030248225.1. Lineage (NCBI taxonomy): Eukaryota > Metazoa > Nematoda > Enoplea > Enoplida > Thoracostomopsidae > Trileptium > Trileptium ribeirensis. The sequence goes on along the minus strand of JASANE010009503.1, from coordinate 54,750 downwards.
AAACACTGTCCACTAGAAAAACGGAAATAGGACAGTGCTTCGATACATTAAATCTACTAATTATTCAAACTTTATAAAACAATGCGAACCTTCCGCTAATACAGAATGCTGTGTTCAACAGTTGAGACGAACAAGCTGTAGCGGCTAAAGACAGATCATGTCTACATTTATTAAAATTTCGTTTGGCCCAGGTAAAACAGAACATATGGTAAAAATAAGATTCATGCAGTTAATGAAAACACAAAATAACACAGGCGCTCAAACATATGTAGTGCCCGACGAATACATATTACTGCCGATACGCATCATTACAAATGATACACAGATTGCGAATTTACCTTATATATTATACATGTAAATAATAAAACTGAAATTATTTACTCCAAGTTTTTAACAAACTGGACGAAGTCATTTTACACTAAATATGTAGATTTTATTGTAAAGCCTATACTAGAGAGTAGATTTTTGGGTTCTTTTCCATAATCCCCCAGCCCTTATTTGCCCAAAAATGGTCAGATTCTGTAAATTTTGGTATTTTTGTGATCCTCGAAACCTCCCCTGATCATTTCGATCAAAAAATTGAATTTTAAAATTTTCGGTCTTTTCGGGTCCCAAGGTCCCCAAAAAATTTTTTTAAAAATTTGATTTTTACCCACCATTTGACGCAAATTGACGAGCTGAATCGAATGGTAATATTTTAACGGGATCCAGGAATCGGATCCTAAGTTATGGCCAAAAACTATCGGAGGCTGAGAGTCACAGCAACTGAACCGTTTTGGCCATAACTTAGGATGCTTTTATCGCATTCCGTTAAAAATAAAACGATTAGACTCGGCTCGTCAAGTCGAGTGGAATGGTGGGTAAAAAGCTAATTTTTAGGAAAAAACTTTTTTTGGTTCCCGAGGGGGACCCTTGGGACCCGAAAAATTCGAATAAATCAAAAGTACTGCACTACATTACAACCATCACATGGTGTGTTGCCCATTACAAACGTTGAGGGTTAACTGAGTTTGCTTTATATTGCATGGACGTCGTTATGCGGTTTTTGTGTTCGGTTGTTCCAAAAAGCCTTGCTGCAGCTTCGCATCGGCTTCGTGGTTCGTAGTACACAGTACTCGCAGCCACGATGTTATTCATCGACGCGACAATAGTTTGTTTAACAATGCAGTAAACAAACATTAAATTCGCGTTTAACGGCTTTGTTTGTTCGTTGAAAACGCTAGAAAAATTGTGTCGCTTCCTTGGACATTATTATACTGCGGCAGGGTATGTCGAAAGTGAAGTAACACCGGTTTGATCGTTCGAAAGTTAAATCATCATTCATGGTTATATTTTCCGTTGAAAAGCGCAGCTTATAACAAAAAACTTTGTTTATCCGGTACTACTGACAGATTTGATCAGATTTCATTTCGATGCGAAGCGTTGGTAGTGGACTGGTCAGGCCTAAGTTTTCACAGAGTTGGCAATTTAGATGGAGTATCTATATTAATAGAAAACTGCTACACTTATGTGCACGCTGAACAAAGATATTGGGGCAATATCTACAAGAAATTCGATGTCATCATTTCAATTAGAACGAAGGATTGTTCAACTGTGTTTGTAATCTTTGTTAAGATTCCTATTGTAATAATATTTCTTGTATGGTCAACTTCATAGATCGGGTTTGGAGTGTAAAGCTCATATTTAGCGTTAATATTTTCGGATGTTTACTGATATCCTCTATAAATAGCAGAGAATAAAACATATAACTAAGATTTTCAGTGTTTACGAACATAACTGAAATAGCTATCGCATTAACACACCATGTATAGTCATTTTACTAAGGCAGCAATGGTTTTAAAAGTCAAGTTTGAGTCAAAATTAGCTGCAATTGTGTTGTCGGCATCTGTAACTCAGTAACAAATGTACCCATGTAAAAATTTTCCGCATTCAGTAATCCTGGCTGAAGTTTCTATACCCAGGACAAAGCTTGTTTACTCTTCTTGTTCAAAAGTGGTAATGGGAAACTCATATTTCGGACTAAAATCAACGGGAAGTTTGGAGTTGTCATCTCTGACTTCCTGATAGATAGGCCTATTTTTGTTAAGGTTTTCAGTGTTTATGATCTTCTTATTAAATACATATTCTAATATCATATAGTCATAACCTCATCAGGGAATATTTTCTGTTATTCAGAAATCACATTAACAACATTTGCCATATAGTCTTTAACCAAAACTACCTAACCATACATGCTTATTAGGGAGGTAGGGTTACCGCTGAGGCTCCGACCCACCCCAATGCTTCGGCTACCCCTGTTGACATTTGGTTCAACAGCAGAAGTTTTGAAAAAATTCATTGTACACAGTTGATTCACTGTTTCGCTTTTTATTCTAGACGATTACATCAAGCCATATAAAACTTATTAGGTGTTAATAAACCCAATTAGGTGATATCTAGCATCTTGCTTACATATTTCTTTCCATATGAGCGACGTTTCAATAACTTTTGGATTATGTTGATACATTTGCCCTTAGTTGATGTATTATAATGCAATTGGAGATGAGAACGATCCGGATTTTCAGGCTCTAGCTCGCATCGGCTATTCCTGGACTATGTCCAGCTTGGATCTTCTCTGGAAAAGCCAGGCTTGGCACAGCTTTTAGGCTTTTAATAATGGTAGTTTGCGATTTTGTAATAATAGAGAGCATAATGTAGTTTAGAAACCAGCAAAGGAACTATATATAGTAGGTGTTCTGTTACAGCTCATAAGATCAGAGCCGAGCCAGTTCTTGCAGTTGGCAGCTATTATAATTATGGTTTTTGGAAAAGAGCACTTAAGAGCCAACTGCATATTTTCAAGATACATTAGGCTCAGCTCTTACATACAGATTCAAAGCCCTGGCTTGGCTGTTCAGAAATCATGGCCGGCTCAGCCCTAGAGCCGAACAGAACCGAAACCAGCCGAGCCAAGAAAATAATTCTAAGCTCTATTGTAATTTATGTAAATTGCAAAATCAAAATCTACGTCGAGCATGTATAGCAAATTTAATGAAGAACTAAAATGTCCAATATGTCATGATACCTAATTTGTATATTCATAATTTTTCTAACTATCGAAATCTGGAAGCAGATTAAGCAGTAATATTGATAGTAGTGAGAATTGCGATCATAAAAAATTTCATGTTGTTTTCAGAGCTTCATAATCTATCTCATATGGTGTCGCAGACACCGTCAATGATCGGTTAGGTGGGTGACAATGCACAAAACTTAAATACTATTTCAGCCAAAAAATTAAACAACTTGCAGAGATCAGTTTAATGCATTTTTAACCATTTAATGCCTGCGGTTGTTCGACAACAGCTAATAACGCCAATTAGGAAAAAATTTTAAAATATTATTACGGCCCAAAAATTAAACAATTTGTTTAAATCAGTTTAATGATTTTAACCATTTAATACCAACAGTTGTTCGACAACAGGTAATTACGTTTGGAATGTATTGTACTGACTAAATTCGGCGAAAACTGCACAATGGTGTGCTTATTGTTGTTCACTCACTTTGGGAGGAGCCTTAAGGATCCGAGAAATGGTTCCCACATAGCAGAAAGCCAACTGATGCCCTGTTTCGACATGTAAATTGTAAGCTTATGTTTAAAAGAGAAGATCGCTGCATAAGCAAATTTTACATTAACCATATCGTGTTTTATTTCATACATTTTCATGAGCTCACGCCATAACGTAGCGACGCATAAATCACAGGCAGACAAGATAATTCATTAATGTTTCGTATTCTTGATGATGTGAAGCAAGCCACGTAAATCTTTGTATTATACCTGTTCAACAATTAACTTGTAACGAGTCACGAGTTAACTTTGAGTTTGCAAGCACATTACCAGTTTGCTCTAAACTAGCCATATTTCAATTCATCATATTATTTTTTATGAGACGATTTGTGAGACTATTCAGTAAAAATAACCTGACTTTGAGAAATATATTTCTTTTGAAATCATCAAATCTGTAGGCTGGTCGGTGAAGAAATTTTATCCAGTTATATCTAAAATATAAATAGCTATTAATATTAAAATTATATTATTATATTAAAATACTATTAATGCATACCTTAATACATATACAAGTAAATATGTGTTATACATGTATAAGAACAGTTGTAAAATAGAAAAGGCCTATGCTGCGCGTTTGTATATAAATTCACTGCATCCTGAAAGCTCGAAAACTATTACCAACGCAAGATTTTAATTTGATAAACCTTTAAAATATATTTCCAATATACTATTTTAAACAGAACATTAAAACATGCATAACAGTAAAAAGTATTAAAGCTATGGCTTTTGAATAAGATAATTATCGTTATGTATATTTTTAGCATTATATGTATACTTTAATGGTTGAAGCACGTTACTGTGCAAAATAGAACGTAACCAGAAGCAAGTGAACCTAAACATGCTGCTATGCAAACTTATACTCGGGCTGCCATGGCAACCATCTTATGACTATAGTAAAAGATCATACGGTATATATACCGTTCGAGCAAACCATAATACTGTCAAAACCAATATAATGACACTTTTTGTAGACACATGAAAGGCCTTCAATTATTTTGCTTATAGTAATGCCATAACATTTCGTATGATAATGCATTATTAGACAGTTGTACAAAGTATGAAGTCGTAAACGTTTAAACTGCGTTTCAAATTTCATTATCTATCAAAAGCGAACTATTGCTAGTAGCTTGCGAATTACTACTGCATGAAATATGATAAAAGCATAAATATATCAGGTGAATCTGCTTTTGTATTGCGCACGGCTTACATTTGTTTTATTACTAACGCATGCGTTCAGCATAAATATTTTGCAATGCATAAGTCCATTTTAGGTGAGTACGACTGGGTGGTTTTTGTCAAAAGTATTTTACAATCTTAAATATCATGACGGCGACTAAATTAGGATTATTATTTACGTACGCAGATTCACTTTGAAACATGTAGGTACTCCTGAAGATAAATATTTTTCAAACTATATTACAATTAGCGCCCCGCGTTCCTTTGAAAAGCGTTTCATAAACGCTTTTTTGATCCCGTGTTTTTATGCACACATTGACTAAGAACACCGCTGTCAAATTCCGCATGTGTTTTGCTGAACGTGCCTAAACGTGTGAAATGGGGAAATTTACACGTACGCAAATTGCTTTCATACATCACTAAGCCTCACGTAGTGTTCGTTAAACTCCAACGTCTAAATGTCAAAATTGTAAACACTAATTTTTGTTTTTGATTTTAACAAAAGTTGACAACCATGATGTACTTTCATAATGAACTTTCATATAATTGATTCAGATTTAAATTAAATATGACGCGAAGCAGAATTAGTGACATTTCGTACAATATTTATGCTATTGTTTACCATCACAGACAAGTAACACCCACGCGTAACGTATCATGCCTAGTTCCCCTTCAAATAACCGCATCATATTTTGTCTTTTTAAACCTAAGGTCAAACTTAAGTCTATGCCTAAGCCCAATTCTAAGCCTAAGCTTAAGAGTAACCGTAAGCCTAATGGTTATGTCTAAGCTTAGCCTGATCTCATAATTAAACTTAAAAATTTTGCCCTTTAGTATTCATGTCAAGTGCTCCCCCATGCTCTTATGTTGGAAAATAATTTGACATGATCCCATCAATCAAGACATAAAATTATATATATATAAATGATTATAGTTTATACCTTAAGGCTACTTGAGCTATATTTACTTAGCAAAGTGATGTTATAAAAATATTCGGAGCTGAATGCATTTGCTCACATCATTTTTTGCAATTACGGCAAACATTTGGAGGATTTCAGATGATCCATAACAATGCTCCTATACCAACTGCTGGGTTTACTCCACACTAAGATCCAGACACACTCTCATGCCAAATCTGCCCACCACCACGCTGAGCACTTATCCCCAGCCGCTATATCCTATAGTACTGCTACCATAGGTCTGCGGTTGTATCTAATAAAACATTATCATCTTTAATATGCTTGTACACCGTATTCCAGATAAATGCTAGTTGCGCCTGGAGACATATCTAAATATGACAGCAGTTGGTGAAATTAAAGGATTGTGGATGGCTAAAAACGCAGCCATCGTCGACGTCGAGATTCATATTTGTCATCACGGGGTTATCCCTAAGGAGTAGCAAACAGACATATGCAGTTTCCGGAGTTTTTCAATTTGTATTCATCAATCAAGTAAAAAATCAAACCTGTTTTTCTACATATTTATACTCTTCCCAGTAAGTGAGCCAAACAAAACGGAGAACATACGCAAAAATCCAATACTACGTAGATACCTATCTATAGCAATGGGATGTATAACAATTACTCAAAAATCTATCATTGTTATCTTAGTAATTGAACATAGATTTAGTTAATGAGGCTGATCGAGGAACTTGAATTTTTTTGGTTACTGCGATCCTTAGAATTATGGTTACGATTTAATAAACTACAATATTATATGTGCTGCCAACTTAACGGCATTTACCTTGTGACCGATTTCAAAAATATCCAATTTACTTGCGGTTTAATCATTATATGTCACAACGACAGAACAGATTAAATTTTAAGCTTATAACTACCATTTTAAAAATATTTTGTGCTAGGTCATCGATGTAGTTCTGTAGTAACAACTCAATTGCTACGCACTGTTATGTTTCTTCTTTATTATTCTGAGGATAAAAGTTACGAGCATTATGACTGTCACGGTCCATTTCATACTTTTAACTAGCTTTATGTCGGAGGTCTAATGTACCAGAATTGCCGTTGTTAGTTTAAAGTATCGAAAAAGGGTTTAGTACTTCCTTAGGATGCTTGAATATCTGATAAGCTTGATGCTATCGGCCCAACATCACCGTTCGGATTTGCGTAAGTTATTTGTTATAAATTGCTTGTTGTGGGCACTTTTCTTCAAATATATACATTACCATTGCAAAGAAACACATCAGCCAAATACTAATTTGGTGCAAATCATACAGAAGTTTGGTGAAATCATCCACCTTAGTAAACTGTGTGACCTCCGCTTTTGGAGTTTACGATCGGATAAAGCATTAGGTAGCTATACATGATGTCCAACTATAAATAACAGTTGTACTAGACCTTCGTGGATAAAAAACTGAAGGTGTCTGGGCGCTTTCCTAAAGCCGTATAGGTAGACGAACCACAGCCGTTTCAGTTAGACATCATATCAAAAAGTAAATCCAGCTTTATTTACTATTTAAGTATCGAATTACGTACGAATGATTTAGTTAGTACCTATATAGTTCTGAATCTATGTTTAGCTTAAACAGAACAATAAAGCTGTCTCCTATACAGCTAGTGCAATAAAAGAGCGTTCGCTATAGTATAGTTATGTTTGTATGTGCTGGCTATGCTGCAATTATAGATGGTAATGTTTGTGGTGAAAGGGAACTCGCTTCCTCAAACAAGCCTTTGGAAACTGTAATCCGCGTTGTCAAGGCGAAGAGAAGAGAGAATACATTGATAACATAGTGATAAATAATAGCAGCATACCTAGGCGGGTTTGGGTTGCTGTAACCAGTAAAGTACGATTAGATCGTGGTTCAATATCGGACCAATAATAACTTGTATCATTAATTTTATAGAAAGCAGAACTATTAATTTTTTTAATTTAGGAAAGTGACAGAGTTGCGAAGGTTTTACCGACATAATGCAGTAAAAACTATTTTTAATATACTGTCATATTTCAATCTGACTCCATACAGATTTAAGTAGCAAAGTTAAAACTTTCAATACTAGACGTTTCTTATTTGTAATCATCCCAGAGCGGCGTTTCCGCACTTGTTCTGTCACAATTGATGGTACGTGCTTGACAGCACGACGCGTTATGCCTACTATAACGAATTTGAAATTGAGTTTATTTACAAAGCTAGACGGACACTATTGCAGGCTGGGTGCTGCGATCTGCACCATTTGCTAATGATAATATTTATACATATCATCCAAGATATTTATAAAATCAGTAATTATATTTAAAAATATTCATACTTTTTAGTTGTGATTTCCCGCCAATATGCCACTACTTAGCCGTGTGAGGAAAAGGTAAAAATAGTGCAAATCGGTTATCGTTCGTCGTCTACGCATACTATAAGACTTTAGATAAATACTTACTTGAAACTGTTACCCTTTCAGATGAACCAATATAACTTCAGATCATAGACACAAAGATCATCACAAATAAAGCACCAACTCATAAATGACATGCGACAATAAACTTAACCCACGCCCATCAATAATCCTATTTTGCTATTTCGGTTAAAAATATGTTACCGAACGTTTTTTGGTAAACCGTAATCCGGCGCAAAACTGTTCGCTGACACCCAGCTTTGCGGTAATAATCCGGCAAATTTGTGTTCCGAAAATTATTTAGGAAGCGATTGCTTTGTGACGTCAGTATTACGTTACATTTGTTCGCGAACACTGACAAATACAAATCAAGAGCCGATCGGCATTCGATAAGAGTTTTCACTGCAAATTCAAAATTGTCAAATTTCTGTTCGAACACAAAGTGTAATTTTTGGTACTTGTATCTGATTTTGCCAATTTTCTGTTATCGAAAAACTTGATGAAATTTCTGCATTTGTTTCATAACAACGGTTTGCGTTTCGCTATCGGCTATTACAAAATAGGATAGTCGGTGAACGCAGGTTAAGTTTACTCGCGCACCAGCATTTTCATTCATTATGCCTCCACCAGGTTGTTTACTATACGATTCACGGCTGCTAGAAAAGTTTGTTCAACGTTAGAATATATAAATTTATTTGGGAATGAAAAGGCTAATGATATAAAAAGAAATTTGTGCATTTTTGTATGATTACTTATGTCTTATAAGTAAATGAATCTCTTATTCGTTTTGGCGTAATTCTATCAGTTGTGTTTAGTTTTACAACAGGATTTAGTATTTAGCAACCACGCATTAAAATTTTTAATTTTTTAGGTTTGTGTATAAGATATTTTAATTCCTTATGGCTGGTTAATAGAAACGTTCGTTTTTATGTGGTTATCGTCAAATGATAAAAGGTCTTTAGCAGATAGTTGTAGTACTAGAAGAAACACACTTCGCTTTAAATATTTAGGTCTATAAATTTACTCATGAGAGACAAAGGGATCTAACATCTAACCACGAGAAACTAAAATATTATATAGTCATTAATAATGACAAATTTGTAATTACACCTAAATATATTAATATAGCCCCTATGATTGGCAATTCAATATTCATGAAATGTACGAAATCCTTAACCATTCTAGCAGTATTTGCCGAAAAGTTGCCTGAGTTAACTTTAAGTCAGCGTGAGTTGCATCGTTTCACATGTCCGAAACAGTCTGGGACAGTGTCAGAGCGAGTTCGACTAACCGAGATTGGTGATGTAGTGCGTGGCAGCGGCAGCACTGAACTGGATTTTGTGACTGGAACTGAACTTGAATTGGATTTTGTGATTTCTGGCTAAGAACATCGGAAAAGAGTTGCTCTAACTTTCTGTTTTAGAATAGCATTGATCAGTCCCAGATAGGGAGCGAACACTTTTTGCTGTTTTTTTGGATTCCAGGCATCCATTATTTTTCGGACTGTTCTATCGCTGAGAACAAAAATCATACAAAAAGGCAGCAACGACGTGCGAACGAATTATTGATGATAGAAGCATTGATCACCAGACGGAACATTGATGATTGAAGCATTGATCACCAGACTGAACATTGATGATTGAACTTTGATTGTTTGATTATAGTAGCAGGAAAACTCGCCACATTGGTGAACCCGACGTGATCTCGCAAAGTGATCAATCGTCAACGTGATCAATCGCCGATGGGTATACGTCAACGGCACCGAGCAATTATCGGTCTGCTGGTGCTGGCAAGCGTCATCATTCACGGGTCGTCATCTTCGTTAACAACGACGACTATTCCCGGTGTTCAATCGTTCTACCTGGGTCTGCAAACAAGCTGTCGAGTAAGGTATGTCCACTCGGATGGCAACCTGCTGACCCTCGCAAACAATCGATTAGGGTTCTGTGCGTTTTGGTACCTAGGTCAGTGGTTCACGGTACGTCTCAACCGGTCCAGGAGGTACATAATGGTGCCCAGGGAAGCCTGGAGTCAAAGCCCATCAGCTTGCAAGCTGTATGGTGGAGACGAAGAAGGGCGTGACGGAATAGGCACAGCCTATGACGATGTCAACCTGGTTCGTCTGCCCGGTGTCAATCGACATCATCTCGGGCAACAAATTTCCAGCAGGCAAGCGACTACCCTCAGGTCTCTTCTATTGGTCGCCGGCGATGTGGAACGAAACCCGGGTCCAGTCAACTTCAACAACCTGCCGAAACAAGAACTCGAACGGCTCTTGCAAGTGATCAACGAAGAGGATGATGATTTCGCAATGCCAGCGACACGACGTCTGATGATCGAAACCCTCGAGCAAGAGAACATTAAAACTGTAAAACTAGCGTTTGCCCAAATTCAATCAATCGACAACCACGCAACAACTGCAACTGCGCTGCCCGATCAAGGTTGGAAGACATTCAAGCTGCCGGATTTCTCCGAAAGCGACGCTCGCGGATGGTTCGACCTGATCGAGCAATTGATGGACCATACCTCGCCAGATGTCAAGAAGCGCAGCCTCCTTCGTTCGCTTCCAATGCATGTCATCACTGATAGTGGGGCCAAGGCAACCGACGATTACGATTCAATTAAACGCACGGTTGTCACGCACCTTGGCGAAAGCGAGGATCGTAAGCTACGAAAGCTACTCGAAACACAGCAACTCGGTGATCGCAAGCCGTCTACAGCACTCAGACAATTGCAACGACTGGCACCGAACAGCGCCGACCTCGTTCGCCTTCGTTTCAAAGAAATATTGCCCGAATCAATTCGAGTCGTTTTGGCATCACTGGACGACGTCACAATCGAGAAACAAGCCGAGATCGCAGACAAGATGGTCGAACAAATGCCCACGGTGTCTCGCGTGCAACAAGTCAACGTCGAGTCAACTGATCATTCATCAGATTTGGCGAAACTCAAACGAGACATGGCAGAACTTAAAAATTTGGTGGCAACGCTCACACTCCACCCTCATCGTTCGAGCAGTCGATTCAACGACGGATTCAGGCGCCGCAGCAACAGCCGATCAAGGTCACGCAACAACAATCGATCAGATGAACGATTTTGTTACTACCATCGCAAGTTCGGCCTAAAGGCGCGCAATTGTCGACACCCGTGTACATGGCAGTCAACTCAAAGCGATTCTAATTCAAAGGGCCGCGACTTGGGAAACGGCAATTCTCCGCACCAAGCGCGGCATTGGACGGAGTAAGGACAATTCTCGTAGCCGCACCCGGTATTGGACGTTTTTTGGTCGATAGTGGTAGCGTCAGCAGTTTTCTGCCCATCAGTTTCGACAACGGAACAGTCAATTCAACTACTACAAATTTCGTTACTGCCAACGGCACTCCGCTCAAAGTCAACGGCACTCGTACGATTTTATTTACACTGCCGAACATTCAATCAATATTTAGGTGGAAATTTTACGTTGCCGACGTTTCAATGCCAATTCTTGGTTACGATTTTCTTAATACGCATGCTCTGGCAATCGACTGCCTCAACAATCGTTTAATTCCTGTCGAAGTTAATGACTGGAATAAATCAGTTAATGCAAAGACGATCGTGTGCAACGCTACAACAACGTACGTACAATCGCTGATGCAACGTTACGCGTCAGTATTCGAACCGATTGATCCGAGTAGTCGAGTATCGCATCCGGTGCGGCATCACATTCTCACAACAGGACCTCCAACCTTCGAACGACCTCGAAGGTTATTCGGTGACAAACTTCGCATCGCCAAACAGACGTTCGCTAAGCTCGAAGCGGAAGGCATCGTTTACCGTGGCGAATCACCATGGGCAACACCGCTACATATGGCGCCGAAACAAGATCCGGTCAATCCTTGGAGGCCATGTGGTGACTACCGGCAACTCAACAAGCACACGATTCCTGACCGGTATCCGATGCCGAACATCGCGGATCTTACAAACGAGTTTAATGGTTGCGCCGTCTTCTCGAAGCTAGATATGATCGCCGCGTTCCATCAAATCCCAGTGGCGAAGGAAGATCAATTGAAAACAGCCGTCACAACCCCTTTCGGATTATTCATTTTCCGCCGCATGCCGTTTGGTCTACGAAATGCTTCACAGACATTTCAACGTTTAATGGACATTGCTTTGCAGGGTTTACCATTCGCAAAGGCGTATATTGATGACGTTATTATAGCGAGCCATGATGAAAATGAACATTACAAACATTTACAAATAGTTCTTGATCGATTTCACGAATTTAATCTCCATTTAAAACCTTCGAAATGCGAACTTTTCAAACAGTCTGTCAATTTCGTTGGAGTCCAAGTTTCGAAATGTGGTCTCAAACCACTACCGTCCAAGGTCGACGCAATCGATTCACTCCAATTACCGTCAACGTTCAAAGAACTCAGACGATTCCTCGGTATGGTTGGTTTCTATCACAGGTTCGTTCGCAACTTTTCCGATATCGCAGCACCGTTAACATCGCTCACACGCAATGCTAAGCAGAATTCCAACGCCAGTCTCAAATGGGACGACAGCGCTAAGAAGTCGTTCAACGATTTGAAAGAGGCGCTGAAATCATGTGTCACGCTAGCCTTTCCTGACCAATCAGCGTCTCTCGAGCTGACAACAGATGCATCAATGCAAGCCGCTGGTGCCGTACTCAATCAAGTCAAGGACAGTGTCAGACAACCGCTGGCATTCTTCTCGCGCAAGTTCACAGATGTCGAATCACGTAAGTCAGCATTCGATCGCGAACTTTTAGCAGTTTACCTCGCGCTCAAACACTTTTCATGGCTTCACGGTGTGAAATTCGTTGTCCGTACCGATCACAAACCATTGCTTCATGCTCTTGATATGAAAACGCCTACACCGCAACAAAGTCGATGGTTGTCATACATCGCTGAATTCAACTGTCGAATTATGCACATTTCTGGTCAAGACAACGTCGTCGCGGATGCACTTTCCCGAAATGAATCAACATCATCAACTTCGCAATTATGGCCGCAAGAACGAATGGTCTCAACGGTTGCGATTGATTTTGATCACGATTTGGCTACAGCTCAAGCAAACGATAAGGGCCTCAACAAGTTCTTCGCCGAAACAACGCTGTCGCTTCACAAACTTCCGTGTGGCCAATCAAAAATTGTTTGCGATGCCAGACGAGAAAACTTACGACCGTACATTCCTGAATCCATGCGATATAAACTGTTCAAACTAGTGCATGGTTTGTCACATCCTGGGATCAAGGCATCTCAACGTATGATGACTGAACGATTCATCTGGCCAAGCATTAATCGTGACGTGGCAAAGTGGGTCAAACATTGCGAACAATGTCAATCGTCCAAGGTCATTCGTCACACAAAGTCAATCATTGGTCAAATACCGACATCAGCTCGTTTTCATACCGTTCACATCGACATCGTCGGTCCGCTTCCGTATTCCAACGGCTACCGATATCTCGTCACGATCATCGATCGATTCACTCGTTGGTCCGAAGCAATTCCAGTATCGGATATCTCAACTGAGTCAGTGGCAACTGCATTCCTTCATGGGTGGGTTTCCCGTTTTGGTGTCCCTCGGATCCTGATCTCCGATCGAGGCGCCCAATTCGAATCTGCGGTCTGGAGCCATTTGATGGAGCAGCTCGGGATCAAGCGCTCTCGAACAACGGCATATCATCCTGCGTGCAATGGAGCTGTCGAGCGATTCCATCGTATTCTAAAAGACGCCCTCACCACGCATGCAACGGATAAATCCTGGTATCACGCTCTACCGTTGGTGATGCTAGGAATTCGTTCTGCCGTCAACAAGGATGGTTTCAGTCCTGCTCAGATGGTATATGGTGCGTCAGTGGAGCTACCGCATCCGTTCTTCATACCGACTCAACCCGAAATAAGTGACAATGATCCTCAGTTCATGAAAAATTTCTTCCGGTTTACGAGAACACTCAATCCGCCGATACGCACTCATTCAAACGCAACATCTTACGTACCGAAAGATCTCAAATCGGTCGATTTCGTTTGGATTCGCGACGAAACACGGCGTCCATTGCAACGGCGTTACCTCGGTCCATTCAAAGTCGTCTCTCGCACTGACAAGACGATCACAGTCAGAGCCTATGGTGAATTGAAGACAATATCCGTAGATCGCTGCAAACCTGCGTTCCTGGAGCAGTCGTTATTCACCCAGTTCCGCCATTCGCAACAAGGCGAACAACGTCCTGGCATTCTAAAACGCTCAGACGCATCAGTTTGTGATAATTCCGCAACAAAGAACCGCCGTTTTAGCGAAGGATCGATCGTCATGGCGAAGTTCCCAGGTTATCCAAAATGGCCTGCAACCGTCATCGATCCAACAAAATCAGCGCTTAAAGGATGTTCGCAACCGGCAAATTCAATCGCGGTGAAGTTTTTCAAAACAGACAAAGTCGCGTTCATTCCGCTCAGCGACCTCTTCCCGTTCGACGTCAACCACCAGTCACGACATCGAGGGGTTCAGCATGCTATGCGTCTCGCAATCGCATCCTTTGGTGAGCTGCCATCGACGCATTCGGTACGGCACCGATCCTATTGTGTCCGATTCGACGTCTAACGGCTCCGCCTCCAACGAAGGGGGTGATGTAGTGCGTGGCAGCGGCAGCACTGAACTGGATTTTGTGACTGGAACTGAACTTGAATTGGATTTTGTGATTTCTGGCTAAGAACATCGGAAAAGAGTTGCTCAAAGTTTCTGTTTTAGAATAGCATTGATCAGTCCCAGATAGGGAGCGAACACTTTTTGCTGTTTTGTCTGGATTCCAGGCATCCATTATTTTTCGGACTGTTCTATCGCTGAGAACAAAAATCATACAAAAAGGCAGCAACGACGTGCGAACGGAGTATTGATGATAGATTGATGATAGAAGCATTGATCACCAGACGGAACATTGATGATTGAAGCATTGATCACCAGACTGAACATTGATGATTGAACTTTGATTGTTTGATTATAGTAGCAGGAAAACTCGCCACAGTGAGTTAGAACGTAAGTCAGGCCGTGAATTCTAACTCGGATTGAGTTTATTTAGCTCAGAATGAATTAGAAAAATCTTGCATAGGAACACTGAGTTTAAAAAGATTTCAGAATTTTGAGTTAAAATTTATCTAATTTATGCAGTGTTGTGACGTCAACAGATTACCTAAAGGCAGTTTTCAAGTCACAGTCGCACATCGATTATAAGCTATTTACCTTTAACAGATGGTGCTGCCAAATGCACCAAAGTTATGGGTTAAACTGAGTTCATCCTGCAGTGTATGACCTTTTCTTGACTGGGTTATTAGCTGTTATCATGTCAGTGTCTTACTTAAGTAGCTCAGTAGTATGTGTGCGCAACCCTTAATCATTCAATCCGGCTTAAATTATTTGGACTTGTACGAATTTGTTGAATACTGCGCGATTTACATATTTTGGTACTGTGATAAACTTCCCTGTACATGAATGGTGAACATTGAGCTGTGTCAAAACATAGCACGTTATAGCATCACAGGTAAAAATAACTATTGCAAGTACCAGAAAATGACAGTCACCGTCATATTAAAAGGACTGCTATCGTTGTAAACATCGAGCCCTGTTATCAGAAAGAATTTATCATTTCGTATCTATCAAATTTCTTCCAACAGACTTATATGAAAACCTAAATTGCGGTTCTCATAATTCATGTTTGCTATATGAGATTTGCGATCGCCTGTTCAGTGCGGCAAAAATTCATGGCATGAAATTTGAACAACATGAACCAATGAGTCTTGGTAAGGAAACAAATATAGTACGAGTGGTATTTAATTTGACTCTATAGCTTCAGTAAAATGTTTCACATATGACATAAGAATATTGCGGAAATGTTTATTTTTTACATAAAAACAAATAATTCCTGCAATATTTCTATTTGATATGTAATTATATACCACGCAGCTCATCTTAGTTAAACAATTTTTTTACATAATGAATAAAAAATCTAACTGGTTCATAAGAGTCCATAGGAAGAACGGTTTTTACGACCATAAGAATCGAACTCATACCTAATTCATATTATTCCTTTCATGCCCGAACTAATTTCCGTATCAAGCAATGTTTGACAAACTCAAGCCGGCACAAGGGATTAAACACGGAGTGAGCGTCTAAAGTTGCGTAAGCAAACCTCTGAACTATCTGGAAGCGTTTGCTCGGTTGCAACGCCAAGCAAACACCAACACCCGCAAATGTATATTATACGACTTAAACACAATGACTCACAATGTTCTCTAGGTTCATTTGGACCAAATAAGCATTAATAAATGATCATTTATGCGCAAGTAAACTTAAAATGACCCCGGAAACCATCCTATTTTGTATGTTTGGATAAAATTTGTTACAGAACGGTTACAGCGCTCGCGATTGAAATCTAACCATTTTGTGTTCGCGAAAATTGAAGTAAAATTACCTAAATGTTTGAGAACGAAAATTTGTCGATTTGATTGTGACGTCTCTTTTGCATTAAATTTGTTCGCGAACACTGTAGAATTCAAATTTAGATGTTAATACATTAGGGAACAGAATCTCTGCAAACTGAAAACGCCAAAATTCTGTTCGAACACAAGGTCTAATTTCTGGCACTTGAATTTGATTTTGTCAATTTTCGGTTAGCGAAAAACCGAATGAAATTAAGCCTGTTTTCAGTAACAAGGGTTTGCGGTTCGATATCGGTAATGACAGAATAGGGTGGTTGGCGTGGTCACCTTAAGTTTACTCACGCATTATATGATAGTAAAATTTTTATCAACGCCATCACTTATTGAGCGAATATGTGGAATATAAAATGAGGACTTACAAACCATTCAATTGTTATTCAAATCGAAGGGTTATTGCCAAAAATTCCTAGTTTGTACATCAACACAGCAGCTTGTGTGCAGGTATCAACATTGTATTTTAGCGTGTAAATACTAGGGTGCGTAATGGCACTAGCCAACTACAAAAGTTCATAGTTATCAACTTTCCGAATATGGTGTAAGGGAGCATTTGAATTATGATTTATTGCACCCAATTTTATAAATGGTCCACTTTAAAACAATAGCATCAAAATATTATAAAGCCAGTAAACATTACTTCTTTTATAAAAGATTTCTTCTGAGTTACAAGAATTGGCTTAAATTAAGGAAGTTCTTCGATTTTCTGAATTTTATACCAATAAAGCTTGAGACCCAATAAAACGGGGTAATATGTTCCATACAAAAACTCTTCTTGCTGCAAAGCCATGTTTTAAAGTGCTGGATTGAAACTTTGGCTTGAGCAGCTTTTTACGATGATCGTGCGTATTTGTGTTACCAGGCATTACAAACAAGTTTTCGCAGCAAGTAATTTAAATAGCATGATTAGGTATCGTTTCAAACGATGTTACTCCAGAGGTTCTAAATGGAAGAACGACAATTGTTCACAATATGACATTTACCTGAATACCTATTCGGGCTGCTAATCTGCATTTGAAATACTGCTGAAGGGACTAAAAATTGCTCCCTAAAATTTATAATTACTGGTTCTTAATTGCACCTGCAAAACTACTGGGTGCGTAGAATTTATTTGAACACAATAATTTTCAAGTTACTGAGTAATTATTGTGTAACACGACCAGCGCCAAGAAAATTAGCGGGTGCATCGAATTTAGCAACAACAAATTTTAAAATTGTGCGTTCTGTTTAGAACCCGCAAAAATCTGTGAAATTTTTATCCGTCAACTTTGGTTTTAAAGTGAATGATCTAGTACGATGTTAATGTCAATGTTGACATCGAGCAAAAATTTATAGAAACAAGGCCAAATTTAGAAAACAAAACATATTTGTTATGTGTGTAAGGGTAGATGGTCATGGCGGATTTTCAGGAAGTCATAATTTGTCCCAATTTCGCCAAGCCTTCTTAATCTTTGCCATTTTACTTAAATTTTGCTAAAAGTTTCATCAATTTTTGATGATTTCTGTCAATTTTTGTCCCATTTTAACCAATTTTAATATTCGATTTTCTCTTAAAATTTTCCAGCGAAGCTTTTTTGGGTTAGATTTGGCAAGAAATAGAGCAGTCCGATCATTTTTGGGTAACACATGCTTATACCCGCCCCTCCTATCTGCACCTATGAGTTTTATAGTTTGTCTACTGTTAAAAACAATCAACTATGTAGCGCGTTTGTGTTTACCACGAGCCCGCTGTAAATGACAGTGCATTATGCGTTCCATACTTTGTCCTCTGACTACAAACTGCGACGAAAACGTTGGATTAGTAGCATTAATTCAATTTTACTTAGACATTTTACATTAATATTTTATAGGAACGACTATGAAACTGTACGAACCATTGATGGTGCCACGCTGTGTCGCATGTAATGCCTGTGCACCTGAGTATATAAGCCAAATAGGATCCATTTTTCACAGGTTGTATTCTGTGTATAAGAGAATGGTTTTTAGGTTACACATCTCCATGCAGAAACTGGCCAGTTTTGAGAAAACGTTAATTTTGGTGCCATTCGACTCAACTCGTCGAGATTGTTTAAAAATCTTCCGTAGAACTATAGCACATAAATTTTCTATTTTTTGCTTAGCTTTGGTACCAAAGTTGGAGAAGCATTTTCTCAGTATATTTATATATATATTGAACGCCATTGACAAGGTGAACTGAATTGTTAAAATCAGCTGCATTGCTGCGTTCACGGTTTAGGCTCGTCGTTATGATTCAAATTAAATAAGCGTTGCTTTTTAACCTTCTGGTTTTTACACAATTCGATTCTGATCATTGGTACAGTTAGAATTGTAAATAATAAACATTGGGATTGTCTCAGGTTGCTGCGTTATAACCGAAAAGACTCAACGAAATCTATTTGAGTTTGTCACTAGAATATATATTTGTCTTGGTGTTTCCTCTTGCACAAACGTTAATCCCAGTCATATTACATCCACTATCAAGCCGTCTAACATCGCAATTACTATAAAAATTTTAGCTACTTCAGTTCACTTGCAACTTAGCTACAAATGGTAATAGCAAAAACGCCTGATAACCGGAAACATGGTGCTCTCCCGAACAGACGGAAATATTATGCATAATAATATAGTTGAAGCGCCTAGCTTTAAACGTACCCAATAAAAAATTTGGACAGCTACCTTTATTAGTTGCTGAATTATTAGAGTTGCAACAAAATTAAAAAGAATTAACAGCAGTATATATATAGTAAACACTACCTATGTGATATATTTTGATAATTTTTGTTAATCATTAGAATTTGGATTTCTAATTTTAAACATTTAGTGGTGATCGTATTTGGTATAAAACGTAACACAATCTATGTCTGATTTATTCTTGACCGGTACGTTTGCCTACAACATACCGTAAGTATGCTTGCATGTTCATTCTTGAGTTCCGGAATTACAGTATTTGAATCCTACAATTTGCCGAATTGACATCTGATATTACTTAGAATGAACGGAATAGTAATAAGATTTTGTAGGTACATCATAAGAGCACAACAAATTGGTATAGTGTCTAAACGTTTAAGTTAAATCTAGAAAATATCAAGTCTTATTTATTCCGAAACGTTTCAAGGTGGTAATTTAAACACATAAATGAAGCAAACCAAATAAGCTCATGTATAACTTTATTTTTGTCTTTTCATTTATTTCGTGTCCACAACTAATAGTTAGTAGTTTTAACGAAAATTCTTGTCTGACAGGGCAATGTTTCACTTACATTTGACACTAACCATTGAAGTTGACAGTGAACAGTAGCATTAAAACTTAAAATTAGCATTAACACACGCTTTAACAATGAGTTAACTGCAGTCATTTAAATTGACAATTATATATTTCGCTACGAATTTTTAGTCTTTTATAATTCACTGTTATGAAGCTATGTTTCGCGAATTTTTGGCGTTTATAATTAACATAATGCGTAGCATCTTGTTCATCTCTATTGAAATTTCCATGAAATTGAAATATATATACTTTTCTCATACATTGTTCTTTTCATTGGACTTTTTAACGAGCCGTTTGAGATACAGTCACATTGTCACGTACCGCATTAAATACTTGTGCAATAAGCAGCCAGTTCCTGAATACGTTCCCACTTAGTTTGGGTTTTAATAAAAATGTGTATTCAATAAGATACAATATAAACTGTTCAAAACCAAACACAATAATTTCTATTTTTTAATAATCATTAACAAAATAGATCGCATAGCTATGTTTATAATATTTAAGTTGTAATCAATGCAATTCGTAGAATTATGTAGCAACGCCAATAATTCAGCCACAGATGGGTGTATTTTGCTAATTTTTTTCTGGTGGGTACGTTTGAAGCTGTCTGTGCCCCAGCAAAGTTATGGATATATCCGCTTGTTTGCGAGCAAGGGTCAAGCAACACAATGTTTCAGGTTAATTTTAGCCAGTTTTTGCTATTATGACGTGTATGTATGTCGTAAGTAAACCGATTGAGCCCAAATTTTCACAGTAGATATAACCTTAGGTGCCTTAGAAATTGATATCGCAATTCTAATCGATCGTACAAGAAAAAACCTGGGTAGGTTGTAATGTTAGCGTCAAATCTAATTTTGTTAAGTCTTTACGGTTATACCACCGGGTCAGAACTAATCGTAGTTTATAAACTGCATATGTTTGAAACCATTCAAACCATATTAATGCGCTGAGTCAAATAGCATCAAAATTAACCCAGTATACTAACGAGTAATGCCCATTTCAGTGAAAACATTAGCCTTAGTCTTAGCATAAGCAGTTAACACAACAGATTTTGGAACCACTCGACTTAGCTTAATTCAATTCAAATAAAGCCTAACATTTAAAGAAAATTTTCGGCGCCAAGAATAACCATAAAAATCGGAAAAAGTGTGTCATACATATGGTTGTAATGCAGATTGTTTTAACGTCACAACGGTTTATAACATTCTGAACTAGCAGCAAAATTAACGGCGTTTCTTTCATTTTGACCATTTTGGGCTAGAGGCGAATAATTTAAAAGAGCCATTATTGTTATTATATGACATAAGTTGTAAATGACTGGCCCGATTTTCCCCTGTGTTCACACTGCAAAATCATTACTTTTGTTATATGATTCAAATTTGCATCATTAAAATGCTGATTTGTGCAGTTGAAAGTGGTGCTGCTGCTGAGTTCCTTTATGGATCTCGCAAAGTGAACGAATAACAATAAACGTTCAAACATTATGCGAAAACCCTGTAACACAACAATTCACTGTGTGACGCGTACACATTTGTCGACACTGAGCATTATGTTAAAGTAAATTAATCTAAATAAAATTAAATTAGTGCTACCTACCCCACGGTCTCAGTAATAAATTCAACCACAATAACACAGGGTTCTCGCGAATATCCAAATAGACCCAAGTCAATTTTATTCAACTACGAACAGCGGGTAACAATAATAATACAAAGCCAGGCACCTTGGAACTTTAACACATTATTTATCTAAGCGAAAAACCAACTGAGGTACAAAAGGCGAGCGATTCCATAGCGACAACGAATTTTGTTCCATATTATTGCTGAAAATAGTTATACTTTTGTTTTATTTGAACTGTCATAGACAGTTTGCTAATATTTTCGGCAGTAAAAAATGATGCGAACGCCGCCAACCTTCATAAAGCCTCCGACAATGCAGCTCTTTAACGATGGTTAGAATGAAGCTCAACAACTGGAGCCCCCAACTGCACGTATTCAGGAGCAGACATGCATGGCCCACGTTTGTATTCGTGAACATTTTAATAGCAGTACTATACAGGTGTAGCATCTCACTACGCTAGCATATATAGCGTAGCTCCATTTTGAAAAGATCCACGAGTGATCATACATTGGACCAACCGGGATTCGAACCCGGAACTCTAGCTTGCAAGACACCACAGGCCCCAATCATAGCGTGTTCAGCTACGCTATGTATTCTAGCGTAGTGAGATGCTACATAACTCCCCTGCGGAGTCGCGGAGCGAACGTGCGTTGCGTGCGTGAGTTGCGTGCGTGAGGGCTCTAGCTGTGTGAAGAAACTCCGTGCAGGGATCACGTCAGGCTCATCATTTGAAAAGATCCACGAGTGATCATACATTGGACCAGCCGGGATTCGAACCTGATCTTTAGCTTGCAAGACTAGCGCTCTACCATTACACCACAGGCCCCAATCACAGCGTGTTCAGCTACGCTATGTATTCTGTATTCTAGCGTAGTGAGATGCTACATAACCATAACCCGTTTTGAAAAGATCTACGAGTGATCATACATTGGACCAGCCGGGATTCGAACCCGGAACTCTAGCTTGCAAGACTAGCGCGCTAACATTACACCGCAGGCCCCAATCACAGCGTGTTCAGCTACGCTATGTATTCTAGCGTAGTGAGATGCTACACAGGTGCTCTTTGGTGAATCGAAAAATATTTTGGCAAGTCGGTGCCAGCCTCAAATAGACGAATCGATTAGATCGACTTTACGAACAGCTGAAAAGGTACAGCAACAGTCATCTAAATCAGCTAAAAATACTCAGAACGATGACACTATGCGAATTGAGTTAAGGAATTTGCATAAGCAAAATACATTGAAGCTAGAAATTGGCGATTATTTTGCTAGATTGCAACGGATGCAGCAGCATATTAAGTGCCTGGAACACCTGTAAAATAGTTAGCTGTAAAACAACATCTGCTTTGGATAATACTGACAATCATGTAGCGCAGGGTATTGGCAATTCGGGAAAAGCAGTGTCGAATTTAAAAATCCAAATAATAATTTGAGCAAGACTCTGGCGCCCATGTGTATAACGAGTACGGTCGGTGTGTAAAAGCAGAAAATAATAACCAAATATTTTATTAAAATTATAATTTCGATCAGTGAGCACATTAAAATAATTTCGACTATGGTTTTAGTGTCTGTCATGGGGCAACGAGTACGACCGGTCCGACGCTGGTGCTGATAAATCAAAACTCTTTTTGCTCCATCATTATATATGAATGATTTCGATCCAAGCTGTGGTGCCATGTGTGCATCGAGGACGAAAGATGCATAATAACACAAAATTCAAACGAGTCATTTTCGTAAAATAATTTTGTTCACGATGAAGTCACCGCTCCGAGACGTGGTATGGGAATTAGTTCCGGTTAGTTCATTTTCAATTTGGTACAAGTACTGGTCATGATGACGGTATGGGTTATGCATCCAACGACGGCAACCCCATATACTCAGTATGTAGTTACAGTCATAATCATAATTTGCTCTATAATTCATGCACAATTCCATGATAGCTTAATCGACTGTTATTCGATCGAAATGAAATGCCAGATCGATGTAAAGTGTTCAGAGCGCCGACGAAAGCTAACAAGATCAACGTCTAATGTATCAAAATGCCTTGCAGGCTGATGCAAGCATGGGAAATCACCAACTAAACGGTTAGTTTGACTTGAATGCCGTATTTAATTTTACAACTAATATATTAACACTTCAACAGGCACAAATCACTGACATAATCACATGGGTCATTCCATCTAATACGGGCCAAAGCTATGCATCGGTGGTGTCGCAAGTTATTCAAGAGATCTCATCCGAGCCACAAATAGTGGTTAGGACACAAAGTGAAATCCGGAATTTCAAGAAATACGATGGCCATTCTAACTTTGAGTATTGCAAATTCAAGCAAGGTTGCAAAATCGATGATATCGTCAAACCGCAAGAAAAATTGCGCTTGCTTAAAGCAGAATTTGTCGAATGTTTGCACCATCTTTATTATAAGATAAGCCAAAGCATTTAAAAGATTTAAAGCTTTTTGTCGAACAAATTAAAAGCCGTTTTATCAACCCAAAAGTGTCGCAAATCCTTGAAATTAGATCCAATAAATCAGGTAAATACGAAGAAGCGTTACAGATTTTGTTGGTGATCTGAAATATTGTGCCAGTAAGCATAAATTGTGTGATTTTATGTCTGACATAGCATTGCAGAGTATGTTTAAATCGACCTTCGCAACCAATCTACGGAGCGATCGACTGCCAGTTGCCAAACGCGATACATACGAAACGTTGCCTGATAAAGCGATTGCGATCGAATTGTTCAATGATCAGGTCAAAGGCGATTTCGAAAGGGCAAGTAAAAACTAAAGTATCTATACGTCCTTGTTATACTCATTATAGAAAACGCTTGAAATTCAAAAATAACAGGAACCAGGGTTGGCCAGGATCTCCACGCGGTACTCCTAGGTATAAGAATGGCCCCCGGTTCAATAACCGAAACATACTCCGCTGGGAATGCTAAAATAATTTCAGTCATGGTCAAAGTATGCAAGAACAGTTTAATAATTATAACCAACCGCGCTGCAATTTTTGCCGGCAATGCAATGGGGGCATTCGCAGATTGCATGCCCACAATTATAGCAACAACGGCAACACGCGCCCATGCTTACACAAATGCTTATATCAGCGCGGTTGTAGCAATTAGCATTTTTCTACCAGCTTATATGCCATCGGGTCAAAAATCATCGACACACAGCTCCTTCAGGTTAACCTATAAGGGACATAAGTCAGCGACCAACATCGTATAGGGATGCTGTCGACCGGTATGGCAACTACAACGGAACGATAGGAAAGATCCAGTACCCAAATGCAACCACTGCGGACGAATTGGTCATACAGGAGACGCATTCTGGTTTAAGCAAGGTAATGACAGGGGTCCAAATGGCACTTCTACATTGTGACAGCGGCCCATGTCAACTTTAGGGGCCGGACGTTATAACGTTAGAATAAGAACATAGAGCAGGAGGTTCTGGGAGCGTGGCAGCCACCGAATTAGGCTTAGGCTTAGTACATGGCTCATATAGGGACCTTAGCTTAGGCTAAGACTAATGCTTAGGCTTAGTATTTCGACAACGGCATGGCATGCATTATACTTCGGCAACTAAAGTTAGCATGGGCCGTGATAGAAATCGAAATCTCTACCGCAGCGTAAACCCTCCAAACGCCAACAGCCATCTTGCTTCTATTGCTAACTATGTTAAAGCCGGATACATTTAATGATATGATTTAGCAAAAATCGGTATAGTAACTCGACAAATTCGTGTCATCGTACTAAGAAACAATGGGCTCTTAGCAATATATGGCCATGACTTTTTGCGAATAGTTGGAATTAGTTTAAATTACCCCAACTGGAAAGCAACCGTTGGCCAAAATGATATTCTAATTTGAAAAACTCAGTCGAGTACACGGACATTGTCAATATTTGGAAATGTACCTTTACAGAAAAAAAATTGCCGTAGTTCGCAAAGTATATTAAGATGAAAGCTTCTGAAAATAGCAGAGAAGGCGGCACAATTTTTCTCGAACCGCTTCCAAATTCAACGACGGCATGACCATTCCTAATGTTGTAACTGTTCTTAAAAATAGTATCATTTTGCTTCCAGCTTGGAACCTCAACAATGTTGAATACGATGTACGATAAAGTCAACCACTTGTTCAACGAATGGAAGCGGACATCAGTTGAAACGGTAGTTAGTGCCGAAAAAGTTTAACGTGTCTCCCAATGACAACAACAATGGGTTAATATTGCTCAGACTGAAACAGAAAATAATGAAGGTTGGATATTAGTAAAACTATGTTAGTATATAACTATATTAGTAAATTCAACCTTTCTATAAAATTCTCTTGTTAATCAAAATGCTAACTGCTTTAATTCAATGCCCATAGAAGAAAGCCGTGCATGACTACGAGTCCTTATGCACCAAACAAGGTCGGTGGAGGATCGGGCTTGCACAATGCTGCGCCGGGGATGACTTGGAGTTCGCCGAAACACGACAAAAGCAATGCCAGTTGTACTATGAACGCTTTCGGCAACAAGTCGTTAGCCAAGCTGAACACACGAATTCGGTGGAGTTGCCAACAAATGTTCAGTTGGTACGATTTTCATCGTTAAACAATTCATGTTTCTACTTGAGCTGCTGTTTTTGAACATAACCAGGCTTGGCTAACATATTGGATATTGTTGTTTTTTAATAGCTCTATTTTTGTTTTCATCGGTGTTTCCGATACGTGCGTAGCGGCCGACTTGCATGGTTGTGAATCAGGCAGCCGCCGGACTTGTCGATGGCTATGCTTTTGTTCGGTGTTAGTCCGCTGCCTGCTGTAGACGGTTGCTATAAACACAACTAAAGTCAAAACGAGGTTACACGACCTTTAACGCGGCCTACGATTATTAATCATAGGTAAATTCGTGCTTGCTGCATGGGTTGTTAATTGTATTCTTCGTAGAACCGCCGTCTGGGCGGCAATACGATCACTCCGATTGTAGACCACTTGAAGCTCTAGTGTTTTTGGCATCCGGTTTAGCTTACTTTGTTCACCATTATTTTGTTCCGGCACCGTGACTTTCTCGGCTTGTAACTTCGACAATGTACTAATTAGTCACACATTTGCATAAGGACTGCACAAGTATTCTTCATGTAACTCTGCAGCTGTTGACATCGGTGGATTATCATCCAATTGTAATTTTGACACCACATCCATATTTCGCGATTCGCATGCTTCTCGATTCCTTCCAATTTCCTGTGTCAAATTTTCTCAAATACGTAGTTCCAGTAGTTCTGATACTGCCGACGACCAAGTGGTCGTGGCAATGGCTCGCTTGGCTATTGTTCGCATTCGAGTAAGTTTCCGACATTATTTGCTTCAGCACTAAGCATCAGGAAATAGTTAACTATCCGGGATACAGAAAACGAATTCTATCATCGTTGGCTATCATGGTATCTATGACCTACGAAACAAAAGTGTAACAAAGTCTTCCACTCAGAAACTGACTGAATGAACTAGTTTTAACATTCCATAATCCGAAAATAAGGTCATCTGCCAGTAATAAGTGATAAATCGTTTCATTAAAAATATTTGGGTCTTTTCTAAAACAAGTATTAAATAGTCGAAGTGCGAAATACTTCATCCCTTCCCGGAAGTATTCCCCCAGTTCATCAGGAACGTTTCTTCGGTTAACAACGTTCGGCAAGTAAGCACGTTTTATTGCCACGTTTGCGGTCTGTAATACTGCTCTCACTCGACGGACGCCACTCAATACTGTTGATTCTTTCCTGCGACGGCTAATCGTATCCGCCATCGCCAATAATCGTAGTCAAATTGTTCGACCCACAGTGTATAACGATTACCAGTGACTGCTGGCATTTCTGTACTGATCGTAACATGTCGTCCAGAAAAAAACGTCCATATCTTCGATTTTCACGTCCACATAATGATTCACACTAGTAGAGGGTGCTTTCGGCATGCGGAGCAGTTGCGAATCTCCTACGAACGCAAACATAGTATCAGTGCCA
The DNA here is from genome assembly GCA_030248225.1 of Trileptium ribeirensis. Classification (NCBI taxonomy): domain Eukaryota; kingdom Metazoa; phylum Nematoda; class Enoplea; order Enoplida; family Thoracostomopsidae; genus Trileptium; species Trileptium ribeirensis. The sequence goes on along the minus strand of JASANE010009503.1, from coordinate 27,271 downwards.
CTGCTGGTATCCAAGGTATTAATATCTGATGAATTCGGTCTCACCGTCTTTGCGGCATCTGACGGATTATTGCCACTATCGCATTGTTCAACTTTGTTGGTGGACTGCCTTGGTTCTGAAGGATTCATTTGGTTGTTTATGTATGTTTGTTCAGAGCGGTCGTCATCCATCACGCCATGCTCACTATCAGATATTCAGATATTTGAGTATCCCGCCTCACCAAAACTCTGTCACTCACTTGGTCTATCTGTCGATACCGCACTATTGACTTTCGCTGGGATATATTCACTGTTGAGACACGTGGCAACACTTCGTAACGCGTCATAATTGTCTTGGTTACTTGCCATTACTCCAGGTGATGGCGACCATTGGGCCTCAACCTTATATTCTTTGTCATCCAAGTTAATATTCGTCAGCTCGATGGGATCATCTGCGATCATATTCGGCAATTTCGACCAGCTAGGCCTCGTTTAATCAGTTACCACTGTACCCAAGAAAGATGTCAAACACGGATTATCCGTTGCCATAACACTATCATGCGAAATGTTTGTAGTAGAGACTTCGCCTAACGGTTCAGCAATTGGCACGGAATGCAGTGCATTGGCTGACCGAAAATCACCCTGTTGCGTGCTCGTTCGCATAGGTGACTTCAAAGCTATTTGTCGATTAGGCACAGTATTGCTGCTACATAAAGCGGACCGGTTTGAGCTGCCTAGCCTATCGCGCACCGAGCCTGGCATTTTCTCGTACGATATCCTGCTATTTCGTGTTATTTACAATAAGTGCGTGGCATGGCGATACTGCAACAGTGGAAAGCTGTGTGCCCTGCCCTACAGCTTATTTGACATATCGGGCTATTTGAGGAGTAAAATTTTGTCGATCACACATGGGGAATGCATTACCGCGCTAAGAATTTAGTCAGCGCACGATTCACATCCCGATCAGACTGAGCCATACGGCACCATGTCGCCGTCGTTCAGAGCTGAGTTGGCTGTGTTTTGTCTAACTTCTCTGATATTTTATGCGTCCTTCACAGAGAAATGTGTGCAGTTACTCGACATCGTCAGCATATACAAACGTGTGTATAGATAAATTACATTCGATAGTATGGTAAAACCTTCCTGAGTTGTTACGCTAAGCGGGTTCCGTGTAACAACATTGGTACGTCGTTACGCATAAATTCTTGTATGTAATAACATTGCTAATGTTTTACGTGCACTTGCAGCTTTATAAGAACAATGGAATGTCGTTACGCACATTCTTAGTGATCCATAATCAAGGTCCGAGGACTCAGGGGACGGTACCATGTGCCAAGGTGGCGGAAGGTCGGTCTTCAGAGTCAATGTCCGTGGGTATTGTTGTATTCACAGAAAAATATGTGCACTCACTTCACATTGTAGCTTGTATGAATATTATTATGACCACACAATTATATTTTATCGGTTTGCTTATTTACACAAAGTTTTTGCTATCAACGAAAATTTTTTTAGCACAATTCATAGCTAATTGAGCAAACTTCGCCGCTCCGCCGGTCAAAAGAATATGGGCGAACCATTGTCTTTGGTGCTAAAAACATTGATTTTTCTAATTTCCACCTACAATAGTCATAATGACTTACAAGAGACAAGTTTATCGCTAGGTAAGTTTTGCGGATGACGAGTATTTGGGATTGTCGACCTTGCGTTATTACGTTTATTATTTCGATAACACTCAACGATGTGGTTATGCGGCTCTGGTAGTGCCGTATTGTGCTTCAGCGCTCTTCCACTTAATTAATTAGTATGTCATAATTATAGGAATGTATCCATCTACAATGGGTTTCACATTATTATGACAATTATACATTTATTTCAAAAGCAGAGAAGCCAGGAAATATTGCAGTTTCTATTTCCAGCATCGTCTTTATGCAGTTGTTGAATATACGGCTGTACGGCCATACAATAGTGTAGTTAAGTGGCTGGTTGATATTTTGGAAACAATAATGTTTGCAATTGTAATCACGGTGCACTGCAATCTTAATTGTAGTTTAATCGCTTAAATTTCTGAAATATGCATATATGCATTTGTGTTAGGCATATGTGTTGATGTGCCATAAAATGCTGGGTTTTTCATGAAAGCCCATTAATATGTGGACCTGCTTTTTGGAGAGGGGGCATGCTTCCTAGCTTTCTGCTGAGCCCCCACCTTTCGTCCTGTCCCTAGATGTTGTTAAAAAATCTAATAAATAAAATTTTTTTTGGATCAGATTTAGAGCAAAACTTGGACAAGAGAGGGTGGGGCAGACGAAAGCTTGGGGGCAGAACAAAAGTTGGAAACATGGGCAAAGGTTTCATGAGACAAAACTGGGAAAATTGTCCCCCTTTCAAAACGTGAGACAACTAACAGAAAAATCGACCTCGCCATCCCACAACGCACATAATATAGTGTGATGAGTGTGTCACTCATCTTCAGGTGTTCATCATGAACACTTGATAGAACTAATTTAGGTATTTAAAGCCATGATATTGCCATAAATTCGTAATCTATACGTCAATATATTCGTGAATTTCCATATTATATGCGCATCATGGGTCTAGAATCAATTCCGGTTAACAACGGTGACCTGACATTATATCTCTCAACCAACAAACTGACAACCGTGGAGGACGAAGACCAACCTTCCGCCCCCGTGGCACCGGCTAAGATCGCCTGAGTCATGGGACCTTGAGTATGTATCGCTAAGAATGTGCGTAACGACATTCCATTGTTGTAATAAAGCTGCGAGCGCACGTAACTTTAGTTACGTTGTTACACACAAGGATGTATGCGTAACGACGTACCAATTTTGTTACACAGAACTCACTTAGAGTAACAACTCACGAAGGTCGTTAAATGCTATCGAATGATATGTTTCCATGCACACGTGTGTATGTGCTGACGATGTTGAGTGCTTGCACACATTTCTCTGTGAACGACGCATTGACTGTGCCGTGAAACCATCCGGTGATATCTACTTGCCATGTCCACTATTAAATTTGTTCCATTGTTCTACCGCATTCACTGCGACTGTACTATTCCGCTCCGCCTTGAGTTTGGTTTCAATTCTTTCCGCGACTAATATGGCTTCAGCCATTGTACTTGATCCCATTATGTTCACTTCTTCTCGGGTTCGTGGTTGTAAACCTGCTATAAATTTATTTAACAAGCTCGTCTGTCTTTCGGCGTCAGTCGTCATAACGTAAAACATAATGTGCCAATTCCGTAAATGCCTATGCATAATGGCGTACGGTTTCACTGTTTCCTTGTGTACGAATGTCATAGTGATCGTTCAAGAAATGTTGCCGATCATCCTTCATCAATTCTCGCTCTAATCGTTTATCGGCAATTAGCAGACTATAATTCTGCTTAACGTCGTCAAAGGAACCATTGTATACGAATTTTGCATGGCCTTCCAGGTGCACGCCACGCAAAAACGGCTTGTTGGTTTCAGGCCAACCATTCGCGTGAAACTTGATTTCGAATTCATTTGGTCGCCAACGTTGAAAATCCCCTCGTTTTATCGCCGTTGAATAGCGATATTGGTACGATTGGTCCACGCTGACTCATTGCCGATAGTTTTGCTGCAGTTAGAAGTAACGCGCCGGTGCCTGAATTGTTAATTTGCTTGTGTATTAGCTGTTATTGTCTTTTCAAGGAAACGGCTTGTTGTTTTAAACTGCTGTCAGTGAAATGTGCCAGTTTATTAATCGATGTGCGGTTCCGGTTGATCGTTGCTTGAATCCTACATTTTGCCCAAAACACTATCAAACTCTCTCTCTGCAGTCGCGGAGTTGTGAGAATATGTCTTTTGCTGTCCAGGTGCAACCACACGGATAGCGTCAAGCTGGTATGGAATTGAAGATACGACTGACTGTGTATTGATATCGCGCAGACTGATTTGTAAACTTTCCGAGACTTTTCCGATTCCTGCTAACTGTTTATCGATCGTGTTTTGTAGCGCTGCCACCTGAACTTCAACGTTGTCCAGTGCCCGCTGTTGTTCCCGTTCGTTGCGTCCCCGCGACGCGTCCGATGAAAATCGCTCACGGTGATGCACAGTGACATCTGTGCCTTGCTGTTAGTTAGTCTTTTGACAGGTGCAATTGCCCGCATGTGCTCAGTGGGGCACTGGTTTCTTAGATTTTATCTTTGCTAGCGGCTGCTAGGCAGGCTTGGGCACCGGGAAAAACCAACAGAAAAAATGATTTTTTCAGATTTTTTCGTTTTTTCCTACCCCCCCCCCCCCGGAAAAAATGGAAAAAATTATTTCAGTATTTTGGAGTCGAAAATGTTTGGAAATCCGTTATGCAACAAAATATTACGCCCGTGAGCATTATTTACACCCATTTAAGATCGACTGTTGGATCGTAGACTTAAATTACATACTCTATTGCATTAATGCGCTTTCAGCATCACTTGGACGGTAGGCAGTTTGACACCAGTTAGTAAGTTTACACAATACTAAAAATATGAAGTACTTTCACTTTTAATTTAAACCAAATAATTATCGATGTAGCCACCGTGTGGTTTTCAGATAACCTTGCCTGTTGAAAAGATTGAACTGCCGCTGCACTATGTGGTTGAAAATTCTATGTGACAACATTGCAGTTCTATATTTTTTCAGTAATTATTGCATTTGCAATCAACATCGGGATTGAATTTCGCATAAAACTGTGTTTCCTGCTATTTTTCTAACAGGCTAACAAGTAAAAAGCTAATGGTAAAATTTGACTTTTTTCCGATTTTTTCCATTTTTTTCATTTTTTCCGGACCGACTGTTTTTCCGGAAAAAAACCAACCCTGCTGCTAGGACACGTATTTGTATTAGTCCGCTCAGTTATTGCAAATTAGTCGCCGAAATGAATTTAGTGACATCGAACGATTTACTATTCCAATAGGGATCTGGTCTGCGCAGAACGTGACGTGTATCTTTCGGTCCACGGTGTACCAGATATTGGTTCCGTGATTACTCCAAAACCTAAAACTCGGTTGCTTGTAGCCTTGATGGCTGTATTCCAGCGCTAGAACGAACCGAAGCGGTTAATGTTCTCGCCGGCTGGGACCTAACGATGTATAAAAACGGGATGCCGGGAATCTCCTAGCGCTTGTGTATTTTCAATATCCGCTGGGTTTCCCCTAGCGTCGGTGTACAGACGAATGAACACTGCGCCGGGTTTTTCCTAGCGTACACGAAACATAAATGAAATTATTCAACAGAGACCAGTTTAACACTGACTTTTATTGTGATATTAAAACATACAAGAAAACCCGAGTCTTGTAAAATTTGTATCATTTTATATAAGTTAAACCCAACCCACACAACAAAACGTATTTGTTAAATTGCAAGTCAAAACATTAAAATACTTCACGAATCGGCAACTCAATATTTCATTTGGCAACATGAATAAATTAAAGTTTTAGCTTCCAAGACTTTTCTCCCGCAGGCAAAACAATGTAAAAACTCACATCCTACACAATGCGCAACACATAGCGCATACATAGGCATACCTTCTTTGAAGAAGGTATAAACGGGGTGTATCAGTGATTTCACATAGATGCGTGAGGGCTAATAACACAAGTATCTATCAGAAACGTACAATGAACTTCCGACAACGTTACAACCTAAGCTTCTGACAGCGTTATAACTCCAATAACTGCCCAATGATCGACAGGCCATGTACACACGCTTCAGCCATTTCACTACTTCTAGTTATATAACTCGAAAACAATACAAAATTATATCGAGTAATTGGCGGGCCACTTTTTCACATAGTCAGTTATCTATTCATGCCTAAAATAGCAATATGCCTATTCGTGCTTTACCACTAGCATGTCGTACAAACTTCGCATAACAAAAGATTTCCATAAACTCAGTATAGCTCGGTCATCATCCAACATCCTCGAGCCTGCCGACTATTCAGAATAATTTTAACACTCTGGATGTCCATCTAGATATGTGCAGTATATGCTCCATGTCCATGGCGTATCTCGATATCAAAAATGGCAGAACTGTCTATATTACACCAATATAATCAGTTTTTAGTCTATTTTTTAATGAAATTATTTCCATGTTATCGCCCAAATATGGTCGATTACGATCTGGTAATGTCACTTTTCTGATATTTGCATCGCCCGTATGCGGGAATATTATAAATATTTGCCAATAAATTTCATTCCCCACATATGGGCGACGAAAATTTGAAGGAAAACGCCATCGCCCATATAAGGGCGACGAAAATTTGAAGGAAAACGTCATAGCCCATATCAGGGCGATGAAAACTTTTCGCAAGCAATAATCGCCCACATATGTTGCGTTAGGTTTGACAGTTCAGTAACCATATAAAGGACATCTGCAATAAATACAAGCTCTGATGGTGGCGTAAAATATGGACAGTGCATCAGTTAGCGTTCAGTTGAATAATACAAGGGCATTTACCTATTTTTTTAAACTCATTTATACAGGGTGTTTCAGAAGTAACTACCCACTGTTTGATGCTAACTATCGGTTGACTGGGCAGAGGTAGCTCCCCAGTTTTTTTGTATAATTATAGACAAGTATTAAAAGTTTACTTACATTACAAAGAGAGATCTCAGGACAGCTCCGTCTGTGCACTGCCAAGCTGAATACATTTCTCCAGTCGGGATGGTACACATCGGCAAACTTTGGCGCATAGTCCACTGGAATTTTAGAAAACGCTGATTTTATTCTGTCCATCAACTCTTGAGGGTCCTTTGCCCTACTTTCATAAACATCTTCTTTCAGAACACCCCAAAGAAAGAAGTCAGGCGGAGTTAAGTCTGGTGACCTAGCTGGCCACTCGATGGCACCTCTGCGGCCGATCCATCGATTCGGGAACCTTTCGTTCAGCCAAGCGCGGACTTCGGTAGCGTAGTGAGCTGGGGCTTCGTCATGCATGAAAACAAGGTCCTCGGTTGCGATTTGCGGGTAGACATTCACAGATAAAAGTTCCAAATAGCAGGTTTTATTGTCATTTCCGTCAAAAAAGAATGGACCAACGATGCCGTGTGAACAAATTCCGGCCCAGACACAGACTCCAGGGGCGTTGACCTCTTTGTTAATCGTGACATGTGGGTTGTCTTCAGACCAATAAACACAATTATGGCGATTAACATGACCATTGAGCTTGAAAATCGCCTCGTCGGTCCACAAAATGCGATCAAGGTCCAACGCCCTGCTTTCCACCATGTCCATAAATGTCTCACAAAACTGGGCTCTGCGATCGAAATCATCATCAGAGAGTCCATGGATAAGACGGGGCCGAAAGGGCTTCAAGTTAAGCTCCTTGTAAAGGCGCCAAACGGAAGTATGAAAAATACCCAGCTGGAGGGAAGCCCTTCGAGTTGACTTCTGGGGGCTCCTGGATACCGCAGCGCTTAATGCAGCTTTCTGGTCCCCACTTGTGGCAGACTTTGGACGACCCAGCCTCAGCCGTTCCGCTACACTGCCAGTGTCCTCGAATCAGGAAATAATATCAGCCATCGTCTTGCGAGTAGGAGGTATTGAGTCGAAATGATGTTTCCACTGGCGTGACACTTTGGCATAATTTCCGTATTTATAGTAAAGTTTTACAACACAGATTTTTTCAGGAATCGTCGTGGGGAATCCATAGTATAAACAGTATATATTTATAATAACCTGAAATATTAAGAACATCGATAAACAACCATTGCGAAATATTACACCAGAAGATATTGATTGACAAAGTGTGGGTAGTTACTTCTGAAACACCCTGTATATACAATATTATAGTAATATGGATGTTAATCTTGAAGATTCTGACATTAGTGAATGCGAGCATGACAACGAGTCGATTGATAATACTGATTCTGATCCCGATTACTATCTTTCTGATAGTGATCAAGGGCAACCGGATAACATCCAAGCGGAGTCCGATGATACCGCAGACATCGAAGTCAATGCTGATGCAGAAGAAGCTGCGGCAACAGTGAACACTTGGAATGAATACGTTGGCCGTGGTTTCTACTTCAATTGCAACCGCAATTTTCACCTCTTACAAGACATTCCTATGTCCGATGGCCAAAACACACGACCTACTGACGTATTTAGATGCCTTATTAGCGATGATTTGATTCAAGGAATGGTATGCGACTAATAATTACAAAAGAAGAATTCTTACAAAACAAGCAGCTTCGGCACTCGCCTCGCTTCAAAAGGTGGAAAAGCACCACCACAAGCGAAATGTGGGAGACTTTATCACTTTTGCAGTATTTCGGCCTTTTCACTTTACCCGAGCCTACAACGATATTGGTCAAAAAATATTCAGCAAAGCCATTCGCGGAATATCGTATATCTTTCAGCAGGTTCAGTTTCGTTTGGCGATTTTTGCACTTTCCAACCAGAGATGAAAATGATCCACTATCGAAGATAAAGCCGTTGCTAGATGATGTTGTCACGAAATCGCAAGAGTTTGTAGAAATGGGTCTAAAAATGTAGAGCCAAAACCCGTGCCGCAGCTATTCGCTATATTGTGCACCCACGTGTTGAATTTTCGCAGTGGTCGTCCCTCAGCTGATAGAGTGTACGATACCAAAAAACTCCGAACGAGTAAGCCGTTACTAGTTACTAACTCGAAACACCATCTGAAAGCAATGTGTCAAACTAACGCAACCTTGATATGACTGACTATGTCTCAAGCCCAACTGACTTTGCTGGTAACTAAGTGCAACATGGAGTAAGGTATTATGAATTGTTGTAATGGAGTTAAAATTTGATCTGTTTTGAGTGGATGGAATTATAAATTTTGAGCAAACTTGGGGAGGGGGATGAGGGTTTCAACAGCTAGATTTGAGAAAATAAGATAAAGAAATATAAAGACGCGCAATTTGTTACACATATACAACGCATACAAAGCCACGTCGGCGGTCGACGCCTAATTGTCCAATTACCACAAATACACTTATTTACGACAGCATAATGTTTTAAACAAAACAGTTACACGACAGATGGGTGTGCGCTAAAGTTGTGGGGAGCTTTAAAGCTACTAGGACGACTACCCACATGAATGAGATTTACTGAACTGAGCGTGACTTCCCGCCCTTCACAACAAAATTAACGAAAAACTAACAGAATAGACATTTGTATCTGTTCGGCAGGTGAAATTTAGCTTGGGTGGTGGTACGAATGACGAAGGCGGGATCTTCAACGAAGTTGGGAACCCATTAACCACCCAGAAGAGGAAGAGGAAAAGGAGTGAGTGAAGTTAATGGAAACGTAAGGAAATGTTTTATTAATTTTTTGTAAATGGGAAATTTTGAGGGTAGGAAAGGCGGACAAGGGAACAGAAAATTGTCCATAATAGGGGAAGTGAATTTTAATTTAAAAGTGTGATAGAGAAAGAAATTTGGAAGGGTGAGTGGAACGCATGGGTGTAGAGTTAGGGGGGTTTGGGGGTTTAACACCCACAATTTTGACAACATGGTGGTCCCGTTATGGCAACCCTCCTACTTTAGAAAGCTTTTTAGGTTCGATCCGGCACGTACAGAGTACTTGCTATTTAACGGAATGCGGTATGTCACAAAGCATACGCACTTTTTCTTAGAAATAAACTAGCTTAATAGCTTAATAAATCCACCTAATATAAATACGTATGTATATTTATAAAGTATATGTTATAAGAGTTGACCGAGATTTATAAGATCCATATCTCGATCACCCATTGTCTTCATTCCCTGCCATCCGTCACAGCAGGGCGCGGATAGTCACGTGCAAGGGCAATTTATGAGAAATTTTAAATGGAGTAACGATTAGAATAGGTAAGAAAATGTAGGAAATGAAGTTAGGTAGGGCAAAGAGAGGGGTTAGAGAGTTTTGTGTAAAAGAAATGGGAATTTGTGTAGAAATAAAGTAAAGGTTGATTATATTTTGGGAATCGGAAAACGTGTGAAACCATTCAATTTAGTGGAAAAGGGAAAGTAAGTAGAAAGGGTGGTGGAGAAGTTGGGAAAGGAAAATACTGAAAAGAGAGCAAGAGCGAAATAATTTTCTGGGAAGGTAGATATTGTGAAATTTTGTTGAATTTCAATTTAAATTCAAGAAAGATTAGGGGAATTTGTGAAGAATAGATGGAAAGAGGTAAGGAAATGGGTTATTTTGTGGAAGGGAAAGAGGAATGGGGTGGTGGGGGAAAAGGAAGAAAAACTTATATATTAGAGTATTTTGGAGAAAGGGGTGAGATATGGGGTATTTTGTGAAAAGGTTTTGAACGGGAAACATGGATAAATTTTTGAAAAGTATAATGGAATTGAAGAAAAGTAAGGAGAGTAGGGGAAAATAGGAAAATAGGTTGTTTTGAAAGGGACGAGAGGTATTTAGTAAGGAATATGTCAAGATTTAAATTTTAGAGTGATGAATAATAGAAAATTTCGGAAAAATGCAAATAAGGAAGGATGATATGATAAGTAAGGATGGTAACGGGTAGGGGTGAGATAATGCGAAACAAATAGTTTTTGGGAAAGATGAAAATAATATGGGAAGATTTGACGACGGTATGGGGGAAAGACAGGTAATATAAAGATTAAAGCGACTTCTCAGTAGAAAGGAAGTGACAAATTGGCAAAATTAAGTATTTAGCTAGTATAAAAGGAGGAAAATAAGCTAATTTCGTAGGGATTTTCCAGTGTCGAGTATTCCATAGACGACCAAGGCATCACAGGTGCAATCCTCCCAAAATTTACAGTCTTCCCTGTCCCAACTAAAAAATTCAAGTTTACTGAATTATTTATCGGTCTCCAAATTTTAAACTACATAAAATTTTAGTTTTGTTGTTTTGTCTAAGAACTTGCATAAACCGTTTTAATTTATGTTTAGTTTCGGGATCTAGTAGGCTACCAGTGGTTCCAGGATCCTAAATCCCATAAATTTTAGTTTAAATTCTTAGTTCATGAAATTGATTATACCTCTCCCTAAATTTTCAATTTCTAAAATTTTTAGTTCCTTTTGTTTTGAACTAATTTATATAAAATGCTAATGCTTTAATTTATTTTATTAGCTAAGTCTAATTTAGTTTCTTTTCTTTAATAATTTTAGTTGTGTTGTAGACACGGACGTTGTGAGCTTATCGGCCTTCTCCGCGGCACGTTTCTTACCAAAACGTAACCGACATCTCCAATGGTGGCCAAAGGGAAGGGGGTGAAAACAGAGCGAGTTCGGGAATTGCCCAAAAATATAAGTAAAGTCAAGAATAAGGGGAAGGGAGCCACCAGTGGATGGACCGGTCTACCAGCGGTCGGAGATACCCTTTGTCACGGAAAAGTTGCGCGAGTTCCCAGTGGTAGACATGTCATTGTTCCTTGCAGGAATATCAAGGTTGTATCATCATATAACCAGTCCTAAAATAAACTGAGCTGGCCGTGTGTAATGAGTAAGTTACTTTAAACAATCGCCTGAGTGATTTAAGTGGAGCATTAGTTGTAGCTTATGTACTATTTGAATAAAAGTTTAAAATTCAGTTTGGCTTGGTTCTGTGCACCCGGCACCTCTCAGCCATAGCAAATTTGAAATAAATTATTTTGTGTAAGGTAAAATTTTGATAGCAAACTCGAGTATCTGTGCTATTAAAGATCATACCCTGGCAATGTCCACGAGTCCACGAGACGAGCCCTGGGTGATGAATTTTAATATTGGAAAAGCCTAAAGATTGGTTCGGTTAAGTTTAAAACCAAATTTAAATAATTTTGGTCAGCGTTGGCAAGCTCGGGTAATTGTGCCATCCACGCTTAAGTATACCGTGGCAAGTTCGCATAACGAGCCGTGGTATTATGTTAAATTGAAAATAGATTTTAGAAAAAGTAGAGTTTGATTGTGAACGAGAGCTTTGAAAAAATTGGTATGTGAACAATGTGAAGTTGCCCATATAGGATTTTAAGGAATGAAAAGTTATCTTTAAACTACGGCGAGCTCGAGTGGCGAGTCTTTAGTGTTTTAGTAATTTTGTTGTAAGATTTTATATAAAGCTTTTCTGATATCTGCTGTGCCCGTGTAGGCTCGTGTAGAATATAATCTAGAGATCTTTAGAAAATTTTGTGGATAGTCACTGACAAAACTTAATACTGTCACGGTGCGCCCGAGTAGGCCCGTGAACAGCTGAATTTAGGTTGACATCGAGTAATGTTAACCAATGAAATTGTTATTTTTAATGGCAGAATATTTATTGACAAAGCTATTAGCAAAAGGGTGTTCGAATAACCGTTGATAACATTTGTTACCCTAAAGGTTCCTGTGAACTTTGGAAATACAAACAATTGGAAGAACTTGGTTTTACTCCTAGGTTTTATCTTATAATTTATCGATTGACCAAGGAAAAGGTGAGCTGCATTAGCCCTGAAGGCGTCCAAGCTCTGGTTTAACTTAGCAATGCGGCCCGAGTTAAGACAGAGTATGGAGCTAGAGAAGGCATTGGCAACCGTCAGGTTTAAAACTTATAGGTTGCGTAATGATACACTCTGGAATAACTTGATACCATTTAAGTATTAACCAAGGAACAAAGTGTATTACCTGTGGCGTGTATAATACTAATAAGGAATGCAGAAAAATTGCACCAGGACTTAAAAACTATTGTTATATACAAGTGACCTAAAAATTAAAGATATGTACTGCAATGTCACTATAACCCTGTAACGTAGCGAAACAGGGATGAGTCTTATGGTTGCCTAGCGCCGTATAAGCAATTAACAATAAGCTCCTAGGGGTCAAGCTAGTGCTAGCGCCAGAGAGGATATCTAAGTTGCTATAGGTGACCAGCACCCTTATTTGGAAGGACACAAGTAATAAGCAATCAGAGATCTGCTCAGATTTGATTAACAATAGCACCAATTCGCTGGAAAATTTTAATACCATTGTTAGCTTGAAATTTGTGAACAAGAATTAAACAATATAACAGTATTAGTACCCGTTGTATTATATGGAAAAAACTTAACAGCCCCGGCATTATGCACCTGGGGTAAGTGGATAACAAATAATAACACTCATGAGGCATAAAGGTGATTTCCTTTGTCCAGCAACATAGAATGTAATCTACCGTGATAACGATTTTTGTATTGATTTTTGGGAATTTTGTTACGGGTATGGGTTCGTGATAACCGTGTATTATGGGATACACATACCCAAGTCGTAACTTTACCTGAATAAGCTGTAGGTGTTGGGAAATCTGAAAATAACTAAGAATTTTATGGGTTAGTGTTAATGGGACAAGTGACACAGGATGCCCCTAAATAGAACGTGGGTGTTGGCCCATAACCGCCAAGCCCCCTAAGCGTAAAATTTCCCCGGTCTGCATGCTGGGTAACCCCTAGGCGAGGCTTACGCTAAGACATAATTCCGGTAATTATGTCCCACCCTAGAGCATACTTACAACACTGCAGCCTTCGACGATAGAGCAGCCCATAAAAGGCGGCCTGGTACCAACGGGTGGTAAAACGGTTCCGGAAAGGGAGAAAGACCAATCCCACCCAGAGGTTCCCGTTCAGGGGATGGGCTGCCCTTTTTCTGGTCTGCCTTAAACCCGGCTAGGGCTTACTATGCCTAGCGCACCCGCCACCTTGGCAGGGTCCAGAAAAGTGGGGTAACCTCCTGTTACGCCACTGCAGATCTATGTAGGTCTATGTATGTGTGCAGAATACGGAATGAGTGCGTATACGAAAGAGGTTAGAACGGTAAGGCAGGGTGGTCCCTAGGTGTGTAATGATTTAAATATGCGTGGATTTACCTTAAGATAGTAAACCATAACGAAAACTCGGGTCATGGAAAAATACTAGAGGAGCTCGAAAATACTCCTAAAGTCGTGTACTCGGCTTCGCCTAATCACCATGACCAAAATTAATGCCAGTAAAATATTGGTATTAAGACTAACTTAATAACCTATAATTATGTGTACACCATTATAAGAAAAAGACTAAAAAAACTAAAATTATTAATAATAAGTCAAGATTCGCAGAGAAAAAAAAACAACAAAGACAAAGAAAACATAGAAATTGAAACAGCGAATAACGAACGTAGATCGCCACATAACTCCACACTCACTACATGTCGTCGAACACAATAATTCCGCCATTTTTCGATTCGTCGAATAATCAAGCCAAAATATTACACAGTAGTGAATTCGTCTTTAGAAAAATTTATTTAGTAATAATTTTAAAATTTATTATTATTATATAAAATTTTAAACGAATATGGTGAACTTTTGAGGTTGAAAATAGGGGTATTTTAGGGGTATACCACCATGGAGAGGTAGGTTTCCAATCGAGAATAAGTAGTTAAGACCCCATGGAATAGCTTAGAAGTTTAAGGAATCCTTTAGGAGTAGATAAAGTTAAATATCGGTGTACTTAAATTTGGAGAAATGGTAAGAATTAAGGGACACCAGTGGTCAAGAAAAATAGGATTATGGGACAATTAGGGTGTTCTTAGCCTAGGGAAAAGATAAAATGTAGTCCAACAGTAAGATAAAAGTTGTTTCCACTTAATGAAACCCTAGTATAATTATAAATTTGATAATAACGTGAAAAAGTTGAATTTTAGGGTAAAATTGAGTATAATGGCAGGGTATAGAGGTAATGTATCACCAAATAGAGGTATGTAAGGGGTTCACCCAGGTGAGGATGGGTGTTACCCTACCGAGGACGATATATGATACACCCCACCGGGAGAAATAAATAATAAATCAGAGAGAAATGTGTTATTTAAACCAAAAGTAAGGGAATTCATAAATTTGTAAATTCCGACCCGTATTTAGGAAATAATAGTCCCCGCAATAGGAGTAAAACGGGGTAGTTACGATGGTTACCCAAGGTGCGGCCGCGTGCCATTCCACTCGGGAAGCACAACCACCACCCCCTTTTGCGAAAGTTTTTAAGAATGGAATTAATCTTGGCATTTGATTGGAAATATTGAGTATTATCAGATTTTAGTTTCAAATTACTATTTTGAAATATAGGAACCATAGAGCCCAAAAAAAATTATGAATCCTTATGCCCAAAATAGTAGAAAATGTTCTAACAAGAGAGATAATAAGGGTCGCCCCTCTGAGAGAGTCAAGGTCTCCCCAGGGAAGGGAAATTAATTCATGTTAGTTTTAAGGTTGAAGTTGAAATGAGTGAAGTGTAATGTCTGGGGAGAGAAAATACAATGTTGGACCTGCCCAAAAGTTGACATCCCCCGGACCCGACTCCTCAACGTCCCCGTTGAGTATGTGTTCTAGGGAGCAGGTTAAACTTGTATTTTTGAGTTTTTCATTGTCCAAATTTTAGAATAAAAATTTGAAAAGTTATAATTATACCCGTTGCAACTTACAACAATATTAGGCATACAAAAATGTTAATACAATGCTTTAAGATATTATGGCAGCAAAATATAATACTGAGCAAAATTACTAAACCAAATTAATGTACACCGTACCTTGTTTTGACTTACATTAATAACAATACCAAATAATAACAGCGACACCCGAATTAAGTAAGCGAGAAATGCAAAATTTACTATTTGAGTTTAAAAATATCAGTTAAAGGACTTTATGTAGAATTTCAGCTTAGCGTAGAATTCCAATAGTCAAAAATGGATGGAGAAATTTTTCCAAAATTCCCAATGTTGGAATTAAATTGTATTCCAACAGCATTTTAGTCCCATGATAAATCTGAAATTTAACCTTTGATTCGGTTACCGATTTCTCAAGTGACATTAAATTATACAATATCACATGTCAAACTAACAAAATTATATTACAACACAAAACACAATAAGTACTATATTCCTGTATTTGAAACACAACATATCGATATTGAGGTAGACAAAAATAGTGGTTGTAGCAGAATAAAATTTAATAAATTCGTTAGTCCATACGTAACGTAAATAGAGTTTTCCGAAATGTGATTTTCATATACCGTAAAATTGTGTGATGGAAATTATAAACATGTATTATTTCGAAATAAGTAGGATGGTTATTTGAATTTTCCAAAGATGAATGAATGTTCCGTTGAAATTGGGTTAAAAATAGATCCATTAACGAAAGTTTAAAAAAAAGTGAAATTGATTCTAACACATGTGGTGAAAACGAAAATGATTTAGTTCATTTATAAAAATGAAATTTGAGTATTTTTAAAAGGTTTCGAGACCACAATAACTCGCCACATGGTTACAAAAAAAACAAGCACCTTCACAAACTATTTAATAAAATACAGCACTGTAATAAAATAAAGCACTATTATGGCATTTGACTTGTTCTTCTTTTGGCCTCGAATGTCAATGGCACAATATTTATTGTTCACGGAAATTGTCACCAATTGTGTAGTATATTGGCAAAATAGCTTGATAGTCACTGGCAGTATTAAAGTATCAATGACTGTTGATTAGCAATTGGCATAACTGTAAAATTGAACTGAAGGCACTTCGATCGATCAATTATTAGTTCTATTACAGTTATTATTATTACCAGTTAGAGTTTACATATGATTGTAAGTGCCCCATTCCGCAATTGGCATTTCTGGCAAAATACGATCGAGAGACGCAAAGATACCATAGTCACCTCGTGTAATACGCCAGATTTGCTCCTGTTGATATCCAACTGGTCGTAAATAATGCTCCGGTGCAAGATATGGCGGTGCCCCGAAATATGGTAAACATGATCGATATCCTGCATATAATCTGCGCATCCGATGGTCAGCGGTATCACTTGTGCTGCGAGGAATCGATGGAATTGCCGTTTATGCTGTTCCCAACCAGGTTGTAATCGCGCTCGCTGGCAGTTTGCAATGTTCAGCCATTGATTTCGCCGCGGATGTTAATCCGTAACAGTATCCTGTAGTAACCGCATCTGGATTTCCAAATCCTCTAAAGTACGTCGAACAGTTTCGAGTGCATCTTGCAGATGGGCTCCGAATCGGCCATTCCATACTTTTACTCTTTTCCGAATGCGCGACCCGTAGACAATTCCTGGGTGTCGCTCTATAACTCCTACTTGTCGGTGCATTTCGCTGAAGTTGAAAAGTAGTAGAACAGGAAAAGGTGTACGATGCATTATATCGGTAGTATTCAACGTGTTATGGTACAGGTTGAAGCGAATGCGGCTGGCTAGCACTTGCAGAATAACTTGAAAGATTTGGTTCGCACCCGTTGTTACCAATTTCGTTTGGAAGTATTGAAAGACGGTGAGTCCTATACGTTCCGCGGTGAAGATGTAATCAACTGTTCGAACAGGCTGCGGTAATTCTGCGACCATTTGATAGAAATGTACGCGCAACTGGTTCAAATATCCATTCTCAGTTTGTGTGAACGCATTGGGCGTATACATCGGTCGCCATTGTAACAGATACGGTAGCAACGGCGCATGTCGGAGTTCTTCTGCATCCGATTGGTTCTCGTAATCACGAATCCAGATCGCATCCTCAGCAGCTACTTGATCTGCTCCAATTACTGGTTTTTCTCCACTAACGGGTTTCTGAATTGTGTGGTAATCCACCGACGGCGATTGAGTTGACGTAGACGGTTGGTGAAAACCATGCGTTCGCGGTCGAGCACCCATTTGCGTTGCGTCTTGTTGCGATACCGGTAACGGTTGAGTGTTGTCGATAGTAACTTTCAATTGCGCCGGTTGTTCTGTTACCGGAAATGTTTCCAACAATTGAAATTCGGTCGATGGTTCACGCAATAGCGGAGTGCGTTTTCGTCGTACAATTGGTTGTTGGCGCGCTTCTACTTGTGCTAGAATTCGCTCAGCTTGTTTCACCGGATCAAGCGATTTACTTTCCAGAGCAACGTTAGGATGGGTTCGCTGTTTCCTCGTAACTGGCTGCCGATCGCTATCACGCCCTCCCGAATCTAGTGTAAACGTAGTGTCACTGCTGGATTCGGAAGAAGATTGACGTCGTCGCTTTGCCTTCCGTGAATGTTTCGCTTTTTCACGTTTTGATGTACTCATCGTTGTAACCACGTCCGTCTGAACTGCCATATCCGCCATAGTGGGTCGATCGTGCAAGTGAACCATTTGTGTCGTTTGTTCGCGAATGCATTGTTCCAATGTAGTAATGCGAACACGATATTGATCAATACTTGTTTGCATCGTTTGAGTCTGTCGTCGTGACTGCGCCGCGTCTTGATGCGCTTGTGCGTGAGCGTTTTGCGACTCTTGCAAAGATTCTTTCAATTCGGTGACACGTCGTTCGTTAACAGCGTTTACTTGTTGTAATTGTACAAGTTCCGCTTGAATCGTGATTGTATGCTCATCATTACTTCGACATACCGCGGGTATAGTTTGAATAGCATTACTTGGCATAAACCAGCTAGTAGGTCGTGTGCCATCAGGCATATCCGCTTGTAATCGAATTTGCGCGAAACCTTGTTGTCGTCGTTCCCAAAACGTACGGCTAATTGGTATGTCAATGTTATCAATTTCCGGAGTTCCCGCGTGGATTTCCGGTTGACCGTCGTCATTTAGCATTCGCCGCACCGGAATAGATAATTCCAACGCTGTCGAGCATCCGGTATGATGATCTTGCCCATCGCAACAATCTGTAGCAGCATGATCCGGACATAACAGTCTGCGACAATTCGAGCATTGTACATATGGTACAGCAATACAAATATCACGTAGCATGTGCATAGCCTTATTCCAGACCCATCGTCCAAATGCGCAATGGCCAATAGCGGTCGATTGACTGTGACATCCATGTTCGGTGATGTGTCCGCGACAGAATCCCAGACGACAATGTGCGCAACAAAACATAGTCATTCGCGGACAGGTTGTTATTTGACATCGCTCGTTGGTTTCTGGGGGCCAAATTGGTTGTCGTCGAACAACAAATAGTGGTTCATTCTGACCTATTTCGCCAAGAAAATCTTGCAATCCATTCCGCTGCAAGTTCGAATTGATCTCTGATAATTGACCTGAAGCAATTGCTCCCAATGGTTCAACGGACTCTGGATTCGACTCCGTATTTACAGCACCTATAGCATCGACTGGTACTACTGACGCTGTTGACTGTACAATCGGAGGTACCCAAGCACTAGAAGCCAATGGTGCCAATGCATAAGGTATAGTACTTGCCTCGGACGCAGCTGATGATAACACATCCATTGAAGTAAGAGCACCAGGAAAACTGCGTACAATAGTTCCCGTTGAAGTTGTGGCAACTGTCGAAAATTGTAAAGCCGAAAGATAACCAGTCGAAGCACTAGACACAGGCCAATTAGAAATATTCGCTAACCCCGTCGCTGGCATAGCGTTTATCCGCGTAATAGCTGGCGGTGGTACAGTAAACGCAAGAGTACCTAACGGTCCCATCACCGGGGGTATCGCGCTAATTACGTTCGGAGTATCGTTTGATGGTAATGACGGATGTTGCACTACTGTTCTTGATGTTTCCAATGCCAGGTTTGATTGCATTTGCAAGTCACTTGAAACTACCGTTGTGGCATAGCCGGGTGCCGTGCCACTCGTGGACGTTAGATATGGTTGATAATCCGCTGGCACTGTGTCGATTTCGAACCATTGATCAACAAAAGTTGAATCATCCATATCATTAGCAGATCTCATCGCTACGTCTTCCGTAGAAATAATGTGACCCATTTGTTGTGATACCACCTGAGGTATTTGTTGACCAGGCGTCGCTTCAACCCGAACCGGATTGTCACTAATATTCACTGCTGCAACAGCTTCGTGTAACCGACTCGTGCTAATAATTTGATTAGCGGCTTCATCACCATCTTGCTATATTGGAGATAAATCTCCCGATAATCGTTGCGCTAATTGATCAGAAACACCTTGTTGCTGTTCATTCGCTGACGTCGCTTGCGACGCGATTGATTTTGATGGTTCTAGTGCTTTTTCCGATGGTTGTTGCTTCGCAGTCACACTAGATTGATCCATTATTTCGTCAACGATTTCCAAACCAGGACTAGATTCCTCCGAAAAAGTTGTTCGTTCTTCTCGTCGTCGAGCGTCTTCCTTTTCTTTTTCCATATAATGTGCGTAATCGGACACCAAGACAGGTCCTGAATGCTTGCGACGTTGGTCTTCGATGAAGCCGTATCGCAATGACTCACTCATAGTCTTACTTTTAGCGGGAGTCAATAATTCACCGTGCAGGCTAATATCAGGTTGTGGCATTTTCCATGCACGCTGATATTTCGGCAATACTGCAGCCCATCGAATTCGTTCCGAAGTATCCAACGCGATATACATATGTTTGACATCCAGTTCATCCGGTTCTCGAACATAGATCATCGGATACGAATGATGTTCCGGAAAATCTTTATTGGTTCGTTGACACATGTCGAAATACCTTGGCATAAATATCGTTTCGACTTCCGGATACTGGTCTGCTTTATCGAAATCGAATTTTATTTGCGGAACTTTGAAATAGTCGATTGGCAAGAATGTCCAAACTAGATCTTTCATCCAATCTCGTACATCCTCTACTGTTTTGATTCCGCCGTCAAGTGTAGATCGTTCCTCCGCAGCCATAACGGTTAAATCCGGTACTAGTGCGTCCATTGCCACATAGACGATAAACTCGCGATAGGGAACGCGTTTCCGTGGAGCGAGTTTACGATATTCTTTCACTTTCTTTCTATATTCTTTAGGCGGCGGTGGAAAATAATCGTGAATTGTGTCTCCGAAGACACGCATTGCTAGATCACCCCATGGTGTCATAGCTGGTCGTTCTTGATACAATGTTTGCCGAAATTGTTCATCCAACCGATTGCTCTTCGGTGCATATTGTTCGTGCTCGTATTGCATTTTCAACGCTTGAAGATCGAGCCAATGATCAGCGTCGAGTGGTGCTTTTCCACGCAAGATTTCGAGACGCGATAGATAATGTCGATCACAATGTCCAGCCCACGTGATAATGTACAACGTGCGGTCTTCCAAGAATTCGCGTAGAATGCTTGGCATTGTGAGTCGAAATCCGATCAAATCAATGAAGACTACCAAGCCTTCCATGGTTGCGAGCTGGATAGTCGCTGCAAAACCCTGTTTAACACCGAGCCGTGTCATATTACGAATGTTGAACCAGACCTCGGATAGGAACGGTGCTACGCGCCCGTAACGAGTGTGACGCGAGTATCGTTGTGCTAGTGACGTGCCGATGCTAACTTCCTCTCGGTTTAGCATATCCTGAGCGTTTATATCTCTTAACCACTGCGGTAGCTGAAAAGCTTCGCTGTCCAATCCGAAAATGTTCCAGCTGGATTCCCGTAATAACGTTAGTGCCATTTCCAGTTGCGGTTGCGTTCGAACACAGATTACCATTCGCGGTAGCCCTAGTCGCCGATAAAATAGACGTGCATAGGCGATGATTTCGATCTGACTCCGTGTTCGCTGCTCGATCGTTTTGTTAACGAGCTCCGCTGTTCTAAAATAACGTACACTCTGATTACCACTATTGACACTACCGTTTCCTCATCTGCAGATTTCCCATCAGTATATTTCCTTTTCCTTCTATAGTCCGTCCACTAGATTTCATAAATTTTTCATACGCAACCCAAAAGTGACAATATTTATGTACACCATCTCAACATGATGACAAATTTCAGATAAATTTTTACGTGTTTGTTGTTAATTTTTGATACCGGTTAATTTGAAAGGTGTGGGTGGATAAAGTTCCCTCTAAGCAGGAAATAATCAATTCAAACCAAAGAAAAATATAGCTCCTAACACTTATTGTGAAATTGTTCAGTGTACCAAAGTTAGTCTAAAATTTGCCAATCAGATAACTATTTACAATTTGTTCAACAATACAGCTCATATTATTTCACTCGAGAAAACACCACTTGCGAACAACTATGAGTACATTGCAATACTATGAACTTTGTAGCCACCATAGTTTCAAGCGCTAGATAACAAAGAATTTAGGTTTCTATACAACGAGAAAACCTTTTGTTAGAGTTCAAGCTATACAAAATTTAGTCATTAAATTTGTTTTAACACATGAAACTTGAAACTACCGTCACTACATTGTTATTTACACTCAGCACAAAACCATTGCTCTACCACAGTAGGCAATTTACTTAGTCCGACACAATCTAGTGAAACCAGTGAACCTTTGAATGAGGACCATCACATGCGACCCATTCATTTAACCGTCTCGGCTTATTTTACCCGGTCTATTGGGTGCATTTACCTGTCGACAAACCCTACAAAGGTATTGAATTCTAGGGTTTATGGGAATTTTACCCCGCAGGTATCCTAAGTATTGTTCTATATTGCCCAGATACAATTTTACCATGTCCTTATGGACTAACAAATCCCGACCCCGTGGTTGGTTTATTTCCCGAATTTCCAAGTTATGACCATCCACCCGTTGTACCCTGTATAAAGTACGAAATAACGGTTCTAATTTTGGGTGAAATCCCCGACCACGAGCAGTTTTTTCAAGCAGGACGACTAAGCTGCCTTCGACAATATCTGCTTGATTAGCCGAAATACGTCGATCGTATCGCTCTCGATATTGTTCCTGTGTCTTTTGTAATTGATCTTTACACTCGGTCCGAATTGTTTGTAACTCCTGATACAAATCTTGTACGTATTTTTGTACAGAGTCCGATCGCACTTGTAATCGTCGTGGTTCTTCTGCCAAATCCATATCCCGGCCATAGTTCATACGATATGGTGTTTCACCAGTGGCTATATTAGGAGTAATTCGATACGCCATACAAACTAGTGGAATATATTCATCCCAACAGTCTGGATTTTCATCCGCGATTTTGCGTAACACCCGAATAAGTGTTTGATTCCACCGTTCGACCAAGCCATTCGATTGATGGTGATCCGCTACCACAAAGTTGGGTTTCACTCCTCGTGAACTCAGAGCCTTTTGGTGTGTTTCTGCCATAAATCCAGCACCTCGATCTACAATGACCGTTTTGGGATGTCCATGTCGACTGGAAACACCTTGAATGAAAGTTGTTACAATGGATTTTGCAGTAGTATCTGGCACAGGAAATGCTTCAGGCCATTTCGTTAAGTAGTCGATCCAAGAAATAATATATTTGTTACCATTTTCTGTAGCCGGCAATGGTCCTACGATGTCCACACCCACCGTTTCCCATGGCGCATACGGAATAGCAATTGGGTGTAGGGGTACTCTACGACTACCACCCGGATTATAACGGTTACAGACAATGCAATCCCGTATAAATACATGTAGATGTGCTGCTATAGTTGGCCAATAATAGTGTTTCGAAAGCAAAGGATAAGTTCGCTCCCAGGCTAAATGACCTGCAAAGTTTTCATGATATCGTTGCAATAGTTCTTGTCGAAACACTTTCGGCACAACCAATTGCGTGAACACGACAGCGCGTCGCTGATGTCGATGGCGCCAATGTAGATGAAAGAGTAGCTGATCCTGGAAGAAGAAATCTCCTCGATTTCGACATAGCCATCGATAACGTTCATTCGATAGCCCTACAACTTCACCATTAGCAAGTTTAAAGGCTCGAATTTCCTCGATTTCTGGATCCAATTGCTGTTCTGTAAGAATTCGTTCCCATGGCCAGTCTTGATCCGTGACGTTGTGTCGCAAATTTACCATTTCAGGTTGATCATGACCAGTATGATCCGCTCGTGGAACCTCCTGACCAGTGACGTCCGCATCTACAGCGTCATCGCGTTCATAGGCTGCAGAAGTATACGCCTTCTCGATATCTTCCTTCGATATTTGGAGTAAAGGTGGTCTGCTCATACCGTCGGCATTCGTGAGTTTAAGCCCTGGCATGTACTTTACTTCGAATGAATATTCCTGCAATTTGATGGTCCATCGAAAAAGTCTGCCAGTAAGTCCATCCAAATTTCGACGGCCGTTTAGTATATACGTTAAACATTGATGATCCGTATATACCGTAACGTAGTTACCAATGAAGTATGGTCGATATTCCTTGAACGCACGTACAATAGCTAAACATTCCTTTTCCGGTATGCTATAGTGCATCTGAGCAGGAGAAAACTTCTGCCCTCCATAGGCTATTACCCGAAGTCGACCATTTTCGTCCTCTTGTTCCAAAACATTGCCTACACCATAGTCACTGGCATCCGTAAATAAAACAAAAGGTCTTGTATAATCCGGATATGCTAAAATCGGCGTCGTAGTGAGCGCTTCCTTTAGCTGCTCAAAAGCCGTGTCACATGCCTTTGTCCATCCAGAAGAAAACTTAACTCCTTTAGGACGTTCCTTTGTCGTTTCATACAATGGTGCCGCAACTGTAGCATAGTTTGGTACAAACCGTCGATAATAATTGGTAAGACCAAGGAAACTTCGTACTTCCTTCACACAGGTAGGCTTAAAACATTTTTGCACTTTCTCGATTTTGCTGGGATCTGTGCTTATTCCGTCACGTGAAACGATATGTCCAAGAAATTGTACTTTTTCTTGAGCAAAGTGGCATTTCTTTCCTTTGTCTTTAAGGCCGGTTTCGCGTAAACGCTGCCATACTTGATGTAGATGGAATAACTGTTGCCAAAAGTCAGCCGAGAACACGATTATGTCGTCGATGAAACATAAACAGCTGATTCCCAGTAATCCAAGTAATACCGTTTGCATCGTACGCTGAAACGTTGCGGGTGCATTGGTCAAACCAAACGGCATACGATCCCATTCGTATAATCCTTCGTGGGTAACAAAGGCCGTTTTAGGTTTACTTTCTTCATCCATTCGAATTTGCCAATAACCTGACTGTAAATCCATAGTAGAGAAATATCGTGTTCCACGTAACGATTACAATTGTTCGTTGGTACGTGGTAACGGAAACGCATCCTTTACGGTTAAAGCCTTAACTTTACGATAGTCAATGCAAAAACGTAACGTACCATCTTTCTTGTGCACCATTACTACCGGACTAGCCCACGGACTACTTGACGGTTGAATAGCCCCCGTGGCCTTCATCTGTTGAATTTGTCTTTCGATTTCCTGTCGCATAGCATGCGGAGCAGGATATGCCTTTTGTCGAATAGGCGGTGCAGAACCCGTGTTGATTGTATGCAAAGCTATGCTGCAATCTCCGAGTTCTTCATTTGATTTGGCAAAAATATCACGATGTTCATTCATCAACAAATGTAGATATCGCTTTTCCATATCAGTTAACACTGATGATGATAAATCAACACCAGGTATTGGCTCCAATTGGTCCTTACGGCCATATTGAGTTTTTAAATACTGTCGCAGCTGATCTTGATTTGCCCAGTGCCGATGTACTGACGTTGGCTCCAATTCCGAACCATCATCCCCAATTTGCAGTTGACCAATTTCTTCCACATCCTCGTCCGGAGAGTAGACTTTACAACTGGCTATAGGCTCAATTTTGACGCAAATGAGTCCCTTTGGTACAATTATTTTTGACTTGGTGGTATTTATAATAGGCACCCAGAGTTGACCACCAGGTCGGACAACTCCCACAGCTCTCGCGACCAGCACCATTTGGAAAATGGCCGCGCCATCTTGTGTTGCTTCCATTACAACCTGGGTGCCAGACGGAAAACCTGTGGATCCGCCTGTATTTCCAATACTGATGCCGTTCGTCCGTCGACTTCTTGTTGAGCCACTATAAATCCATACTTTCGATCCACTTTCTGATAATCATCAGCCCGAAAATTCCATGTAAATACCTCCACCGGTACACCCGCAATTGAAACATCTGGTCCAGGATAAGCAATTGTGACCTGATATTGTTCGAAAAACTGATGACCCAAGATAACAGGATACTTCAGTCCCCTGACTACATAGAAAGGATGAAATTCCACTGTAGCCAAGCCAACATTGACCGGTATTCGTGCAATTCCTATGCATGGTATCTCGCCTCCATTAATCGCACGAAGTCGCTTGGCACCATTAACGCATGGTCAAGAATTCCAAGACGTTTCGTATAGCTCTGCATCGACTAAGCTGACATCTGCGTCTGTATCAACAAACGCTCGGGCAATGACACCATCCAACACTACGTCGATAAACACTCGTCCCGTTCGATGTCGTTTTTCCAGTGGCCTCGCAGAAATGATCCGATGTTCATCCCTGTTCTGCAGTGGGTTTGTTTCTTGATCACTTCCAACATAGAAAATATCCGCTTCAATAAGACCGAAGTCCCAAACCACTTCGTCATCGGTGTTTGCTCCCGTTGACTCCACATTCGCCTCATCGTCATCTTCTACAGCATCCATCCATTCTGCGATTTCCGCTACATGGGGAACTGGTCGTTCTGTCGAAACTCCAGATCGATTTTGATCCGTAGTTTGCCCCGCATATGATGTTGGCAACGAAGGACAATTAGTCGAAATATGACCAAAACCAGTACAGGCAAAACACCGTCGTCGCGTGTTTATCAATGGATTGACACGCAAATTAGTTCCCGTACTCAGCAGAGTACCGCCTCCAATGCGTTGTTGTCGTCGCATTCCTTCGGCAGCAACGTTACCGTTACGTTCACTGTTCCACGGTTTCCGTGCAGTTGTAACCTCCGGTACTGCATTGGTTCTTGGTGTCGTTTGTAGTTTCATTTGCTCCAAGAATTGTTTCATCATTTGTTGCAATTCCGTCGTAGATTCGCTATTTCCAGCCGCAATATTCTTTACCGTTGTTCCGTTAGCAGTTGTCGACTGGGTAGTGACCGGAAACGCAGATACGCCTGTCGATCGAACTGGAGCTGTAGTAGCACGTGGAACAAATCCACTACGTGTGACGGTTTGTGATACAGCTAATTGTAGACTCTCATTGTCACTATCCTGCGGATCGTCAATCCTTTCCATTTCCGCGGCGGAAACATCCTTCATTCTAACCGTTTTACGCAAAATTCCAGGTCGAACAACCCCATCAGCTCCATCTTCGCCGAAATGCGTATCGCAACGTCGTAGAAAATCATATCGTTCCATTGCAATACGTGCTGCTTCCTCGATATCGTGTCGATCACAACATCGAGTTTGTATATCCGCTCCGATTCCATGACGTAGTCCCTTTAGGAATGTAAAGAAGCATTCCGAATAGTTATGCTGTTGTTCGATAAGACTGAACTTTCGTAACCAAGTAGCTTGTAATCGAGCCTTGAATGCCATAATTGTTTCATTTCGACCTTGCACCATGCTGGCTTTGAAATCGTTCAGCCGATCACCGAAGGATTTCAAAAGATCGTAATGACGAAGAAATCCTCGCACATAGTCTTCATAGTATGCAGGTTCCGGCAACATCGATTCTGCCGCTCGAAGAACATATCTTGAGGACTCACCAGCCATCGCTAAGGTGA